>JAQJVL010003719.1:0-55989 GCA_035578905.1 Stictocephala bisonia | reverse complement strand
ACCTCCTTGATTTATTAGTAAGGATAATATTATTAATAGTTGTTTGTATTTTGTTTACTGTTCTATGAGACATAATTGATAGTAAAAACTTTAATGTACTATACTGTACATTATCAGAATATTCAAATAAATGTGTTATTTGCTTGAGGTATTTTTCCTACAAGGTAGGCATTATTGAACAAAAATCAAATTAAATAAACTTGTTTTCAAAATATAATAATATAACTGATATAACATAAGTCGTAACTGTTTTAAAAGTTAAAAAAAGAGTTTTACATTTGAAAGAAGATAAATAACTTAGTTATCAGTTTTATCTAATTAAATCAAGAATTTATTGTGCAGGTGTAAAAATGTTCTGAGACTGGAAAGACAAAATAAGATATTTTATAATTTAATTTGATTTTGACGCTATGCATATTGAATTATCACTCGCTAATAAACGTCTTTTGATAATTTACGCTATCTAAAGACTTAAAAGATTTTAAATATTTGATTGTCATCTACTTGTTGGTTGGTATGAAAATAATGTATTGGATGTGTCTCAATGATGACTGAATACTATTTAAATTAATTTTATAACTACAGTAAATGTTAAAGGTATTTCATTTTATTACAAAACTGAAAATATATACTGCAGACAGATGTTCTATCAATACTTATTACTTTGTTTAAATGATTTGAATTATTTAATGGCTATTGTTCAACTGATTACATTATTGACGGTTCAACCTGCTTAGCCTTGATTTAATAGAAAGGACCACGAAAAATAGTTACTTAGGAATACGTCAAACGCCAACCAATCCATGATTTTACGTCTTATACAATACACCTTTTCTAAGACTTAGACGCGTGTCAATGAATCGGACTATAACAGCTTATTTCAATGTAGCTTATATTTTAAATTTCAATAACTGAAGTGTTTTTTATTTCTAAAGTAGTTTGAAGTGTAAAATTTGTTAACAAACCCGAATCTTATGTAAATACTGTAACATGTATGCTTATTTTAAGAAATATATGTCTATTGCTTTCAAGTTAAACACACTCTCACCATAGATATCAAGACCCCTTAGTTTTTGAACCCTTGTCAAAACCCTTGTCACATTGGACCCGCGAGGGTACGACAGTGGAGCGCCTCAAAGGTCAGGCGCTCCACTGTCGCAGTTGTGCTATTTCTTGGCTGACAGTTTTATTAGTTTTTGCCAGGCGCTCCACTGTCGCTCTCCCCCTAAAACTACCTGTCCTCGGCACTCTACCTGCTATCGAGCTCAGCTTGCGAGGCCTCCTAAATACCTGCCAATCAAATATCACAACGGCTACTATCATACTGACTTTGTTAAGTGCACTACATATTTTGTAGGAGTAAGTGTAACATTGATTGATTGATTGTAGTTGATATATCCCAGTAAGGGGTTATCTTAAAAGACCAATCAAAACTATTAATGTACTGTGATAAATATTATTAATAATTTTTCATTTTATTTGGATTAATAAGTGGTTAAACTATTGCAGACTTGTTTTAAAACAAGTTTGTAATCGTACAGATAAAATACATCCAAGCTTGTTTATGCACACTAACTATCTTGGTCTTCGTATGTACCACATTAACTTCCGAAGACTAAGATAATGATGTATATATAGTCATCTATTTAAAAAAATTATAAACTTGATACTATTTAGTTTTATGTAAAAGGAATATGACTTGCCCCTTTAACCCATGAGTATTCATTATGAAATATTATCCTTAGTTTATACAAATTTGTAAAAGCCAAGCAGTGGTTTTTTAAATTATATTAATTTTATTACTCGGCAAGTTGTTTCAAAGAAATTGATAAGTTACAAAAAAAGGCCAATAACTACAAACAGGCTTATAAATAACAAATATGTATTTCTTAGTTTTAACACTTAATAATTTGTATAACATTCTAAATTAATAAATATACATTTCAATTTAAACTAAATAATTTGGGTTACACTTACTAATATTTAAAACTTAAATAAAAAAAAAATACTTAAACTAAAAAAAAAAAAAAAGCTATTTACACTCAATCTGTAGGCTACAATATTCTAAAACAAACAAAATATGGAAATTCAAACGAAGAGATATCTCACTTATTGTGCAAGGCTTAAATTACAATTATTTATGTGAAGAAAATTTCCAAATCGTTATCAAATGGTGTTCAGAAAATAAATTAACGATCAATACAAATACAACATAATCTATAGTATTTTCGTTGAATCAAAAAATAAATAAATAAAAATAAAGAACTGAAATTTTTTGGAGTAAAGGTTGACTTATATATTACCTGGAACGCCCATACTGATTATGTATAAAAAATTCAACAGTAATTCTTGCTCAATGAAGAATATAAAATCATGTAAATACAGATATTTCATTATTATTATACCTTTCATTCATCCATAGCCACTTATCTTACTGCACTCTACTTTTGGGTAACAGTCCTGGTGGTTTTAAAATCTTTAAATTACAACAACAACAAAAAACCCTTTAAAATAATAAAAAAAAAACATTCCCCAAAAGGCAAGCTGTAAACCATTCTTTAAAGTACTTTAAATAACGTCATTACTTATTATATATATATATCAAACAAAATATTTCTAAATTTTATAATTTGAAGCAGTATGCATAACTACTCTTTAAAAAGCAAAGACAATATAAGAAGAAATTATTTTACAAATTATAAATTAATATATATTTTTGAAAACAATTCAATCAAAATGTTTTATAAATTACCAATACATATAAGAATTCTGAAAGAAGATGCTTTCAAGAAAACATTGAAAAATTACACGACCAGAAATTGTTTATATAGAATTGAATATTTTAAATTTCAAGAACTATAAGAATATTATGAACTATTTTTTCTTCTTTATTAAATTTTTTTTATTGTATTATACAAAATTATATTATACAATATATTAATTTACTATTTTATATATTGTATGTTTAATACTTTTTTATTAAGTGAAGATAATAAATATTATTATTATACAGTCCTGGACCCTATAACCTCTGTCACGTATATGATTATGAGTATATATATTACTTAGATTTTATCAAATCCAATGCTTTTAGTGTTTAAGAAACAAACACTAAAATCATAGGAAATCTCCAAATATTACCTACATATCATGAATATTTATACAACTTGTGTTTCATGTAAAATTAATTTAGTTTTTAACAAAAGGCTATATTTTTAGGAGTCCCTAAACTTAAACAAGCTGCTTCACATAAAACAGCTGATGTTTAAAATAGCTAAAAACAGCTGTTTATAATGACTATGACGTTATACATTTGGTTAGTAAACTTCATACAAATGAAAAACCCTAAACAAGTATACATGAAAAAGTGCTGTGCTCTTTTATTTTCAAACCAAATTTTTAAAATTGAGATATCTTTGGATTTGTTACTAAATTTAGAAAATTAAAGTAGTGTAATATTTTTTCAATACAAATAATGTTTTTATAGTTATTTAACTGTTAACATTTCTTATGGCTGCTATTTTGAAACTGATAGAGATAATTTTCTTACTTTTTTATTTTAGACTACCCCTAACTAGGTTAGCAAATATGTAAAGTTTCAAATCATGGTTTGTTTGAGATATAATTTTTTAAATAAAAAACACATACAGACAAACAGACACTTAAGAAGGCCACTTTTTATAGGAACTTTTTGCTTATTTTTATGTCTACTGTCATATCCAAAAGTTGTGGTAACCTCTTGCGAAACACCCTTTATATATTTATTGGTAATTAAAGAAAATTACAAAAACATGAAAAAGTACTTAAAAAGTCGTGTAGACAACGATTTTTGTTATATTACCAATTAACATTTCACAATTATGGCAAAGGAAAGGCTGAGAATGTTGGTACTGACATCAAAGCCATAGTATTTTGATTAAATATAGAATATTTTTTATTAATAAATACCAAAACACACTCTCCACAAAAATCTGTAAGATGTCCTTGGTGGTGTGTATCCTGTTTAGAAGGAGGGGTATTTTTTCTTAGTAATACTAATGTAGTCCTTCAGGGATTTCCATATTTTAAATACCTAATGGCGCATTCCACGCTAAGACAAGAGGGTGGAAAGGGCCGAAAGTTCCATGAATTCATCACATCACATCCTGCCGGCCATGATACCATCCTGCTGTGGTTTAAATCTAGTTTCCAACAAAGATATTGCTTATCTTAAAACAAAAATATAGTTTTTCCCTTGTGAAAAAATTTTGCTTAATGTTTAGTTACTTTATTTAAGAAGAAATGATTACTTTTAATATACTGTGTTCTATGCTAAAAACTTTACTATGTACGTAAGCCTAAAACTTAGATTTATTAGTTAGCATAATTTTATTATATAGTTGTTTGTATTTTGTTTACTGTTTTATGAGACATAATAGATATTAACAACTTTAATGTACTATACTGTACATTATCAGAATTTTCAAATAAATGTGTTATTTGCTTGAGGTATTTCACTTACAATTTGGCATTACTGGACAAAAATCAAATTGAATAAATTTATTTCCAAAATATAATAATATAACTGTTATAACATATGGTGTAACTTATTTAAAAATTAAAAATGAATTTTACATTTGAAAGAAGATAAATAACTAATTAATTAGTTTTATCTAATTAAATTAAGCCTTTATTGTTCATGTGTAAAAATGTTCTGAGACTGGAGGACAATATAGGATATTTTATAATTTAATTTGATTTTGAAGCTATGCATATTGAATTATCACTTGCTAATAAACGTCTTTTGATAATTTACGCTAATCTAAAGACTTCAAAGATTTGAAATATTTGGTTGTCATCTACTTGTTGGTTGGTATGAAAATAATGTATTGGATGTGTCTCAATGATGACTGAATACTATTTAAATTAATTTTATAACTACAGTAAATGTTAAAGGTATTTCATTTTATTACAAAACTGAAAATATATACTGCAGACAGATGTTCTATCAACTTATTACTTTGTTTAAACAATTTCAATTATTTAATGGCTATTGTTCAAATGACTACATTATTGACGGTTCAACCTGCTTAGCCTTGATTTAATAGAAAAGACTATGAAAAATAGGTACTTAGGAATACGTGAAACGCCAACCAATTCACAATTTTACGTCTTATATAATAAAAATTTTCTATTACTTAGAAGCGTGTCAATGAATCGGACTATAACAGCTTATTTTAATATAGCTTATATTTACAATTTCAATACCTGAAGGCTTTTTTATTTCTAAAGTAATTTGAAGTGTAACATTTGCTAACATACCTGGATCATATGTAAATACTGTAACATGTATGCTTATTTTAATAAACATATGTCTTACCTACAATTAGATTGCTCTAAAGTTAAACACAATCTCACCATAGATTTCAAGACCCCTTAGATTTTGAACCCTTGTCAAACCCTTGTCACACTGGACCCGCGAAGGTACGACAGTGGAGCGCCTCAAGGTCAGGCGCTCCACTGTCGCAGCTGTGCTATTTCTTGGCTGACAGTTTTATTAGTTTTTGCCAGGCGCTCCACTGTCACTCGCCCACTTTACATACGGCCATATCTTGACGGTGCTGCAGTACTGTAGCAGTTTTTGCAACTATCTTCTCCTTCAGTGGCCTATTGTCATTTTTATTTCTGTGTATACTGGCAGGGAGAATTCTTTCATAATTCGACAAGATTTACCGTTTGATAATATTGGGTTTTATTACTGTATTTTTTATAAGTATGATATTAATCCGAGATTATATAATGTGTAAGATATTGCAATATCAAATATAGCAGTGCACTTAGTCACTATTTCATTAACTTTACATTGTGTTTTGGTATTGTGTATGATTTTATCATGTATTTTCTTACAGTCCAATAACTGTTATTGGTTTGTGATTGTACACTTATTATTTTAATAATATATCAATGACTAAATACTCTCATCAATGAAATGGTTCAATTTAGCGAATTATTTGTTTAAAAACCACAAGGTAGGTCGGTGATCGATTTAAATTGTTAATCAAATTAACAATCAAATAAAATTAAATTGTTCTATTATCTATGTTATTTAATCTTTTTTAACTGATCACTCAACTTGTTATGTGATCAGTAAATTTCCAAGTTTGTTTATTGTTTTTATTTTTGTAAAAATATGTGGAAATAAATATCATTTATCATTATCATTATCATTTGGTTTGCCTCCTTAATCAACTTGAGTAACATGTATGACCAACTTGGCAGCCCTCGTGATTAATATGGGTAGCATTCGTGATCAGCTTTAATTTTAGTTTTTAATATTTGTAAAGTATTAGGCTGGCTTGTTTTTTAATTTTAGGTCATAACAATGATAATCCAAGACCTAGCACCCAAAAACTAACATTTTTAGAGGCATGTAATATTTTACCTCGAAAATGTTCGATCCTAAGTGACGAAATAAAATGGCTTCTGGCAGACGGCTTGCTGGGGGCCATTAGAGTGTGTGGGCGTTCAAACAGGTGATTTTTTCAATTAAGAAACAAAGGGCTCGGTAATGCTGATTCTTCTTTTTATGTATAGGGGAATTTACGGAAAACCGATTAAAAATGCCAGAAACGTAAGGGGTGGGGGTGGGTGGCAAAAGGCCTTCCAGAAACTGACAAAATGTTGAACGAAATTTTCGGATAACTTACAATTTGAGAGGTATTTCTGGCGAATTGATATTTTGTTATTTACATTCAAAATAAATAAAGTGTGAATTGCCATAAATCAAAGTGGAGGCATTAATGAGCTATCAGTGTAGGCCTACAAAGTACTGGGTGGGTGGAACTAGCGCAGGGCTGGCCAGCCAACTACTGACCCCTCACCAATGCACACACATACTAATATAGTTTCTTAATATCGTCATTATGAAGACGATTTTAATGAACTTTCCTTATGGTAAATTTGTCCCTATAAATTGTTCAATACACTTGATTTAACTATATAAAACACTACAAATCTGAATTATTCTCAAAGAATTAATGAGCATGTGAATGAATTGTCAGTTCAATTCATTGTAATTTGAGAAGATGCAGGGAAAAGCAACTAGTGCTCTCAGTGCTATATCACGCCCACGCAATAAGCTGTACACTAATTACTCATTATTACTTCCACTTATGTATATAACAGAATAAAAAGTCACCTATCAACCTTCTAACGTCAAATTGATACCTAGTAGCATAGTGATCTACATGGGTAGCAGCCGTAATGACTCTGATTGGGATCGAACTGAGAACCTTTAGCCCATGAAGCTGGAATTGAACAAACTACGATATCGACCAATTATAAATTTATCTCTTTACGGAGTTTAAAAAGATAGTTTATAAAGCAGTAACAAGAAGTATGATGATTGGTAGAAATTCCCTTTAGTTTAATCAAGTCTGTTATGTGGTAATGTTAAAAAATTGTCCATTATTAAGACTTATAAAGTATTGTTATAAAAAAAGCTGCCTCAAAGATGAGCTACATCTCAGCACAAGAATTCTAGTAATATTACAAGGTAATTGTTAATGATTAGGCTAATTCATAAATATCTCGATAATGGTGTAATGAGAAATGTTCTCAAATGTGACCATTTCAAAAACCATTTTGTTTATAAAATTAGAATATGGGGAAATTTAACACAGTAGTATTGGGCTTTCTTTTCTTCCTCAGTAGAAAGGCAAATAATAATCAACCGATGATTACCAGTAATTTTAGATGAAGGTTCTGACGAAGACATTGTACAATAAGGATTAATAAGTATTTTTTTTTTCATGTACGAGCGAAAGCAGTCTTTACTACAAAGTAAGAAGGCCTATGGTTATTTACAGTTTCAGCAATTAATAAACCTTTCTCAAATAAACAGGTAAAACTGGTTAAAACAGATCTTAAATCTCTTCACAGCTCGCAAATGTAGTTATCCATTGTTAGCATTTTGAAAATCAATCATCAAGCTTATTGTGTGCTGATTGCGTGTATGGTGGGTCAATACCACAGTGCGTGTATGGGTGGGCGGGTGTGTCTATGATATTTATAATTTAGTAATTATAAAATGGGGTTTCTATTATTTAATTTTGCTTGCATACATTTAGTAATGTTCAATTGTAAATATGTGTTGCATATTTTCTAAAGCTGCCCATAAAATTATCTATAAACGTAAAGGTAAATTAATTGATTTTTAAGTATTTGTCGTTTATATGTTCTACGTTTGTGACTTTATAGTCAATTTACATCTAGTTAATATCCAAGCATTAAATTTGGTAAACTTTTTAAATTTGCAGGAGATGTTTTTGCCAATAAAACGAAACATATCAAATGTAGTTCGAATTATTATAAAGACAATTATTTATATTATAAGTTTCATGCTATTTCATAGGACACTTGGAACTTGGGACAGCTCAAATACAATAAAGAATTTTCTAAAATACATTGACAACCAGCATAAGTTGGGAACATTCAAGAAATAAAGGTTTTTAATCATAGTCTTCGAAAAAGTGAAGGGAGAGAACATAGCTGAACAACCAAAGCGGATGTAGTTTCTTGTGAGTGAAAAATATCTGACTGGATTTACGGGCAGCGTACGTGGGTGGCTAGCCCATCGAAGTAAATAATACAACTGGAATACTAGGTTGATAGGAATTGACGGATAAAAAGCGCACCGTTTCGGCAGCCTTCCCCCACCACCATGATGGACCCAACGCAGACGAGTCAGTTTCTCAAGCCGTGCACGCGGTTGTTAATACGCTCCTGGTCGTTATATGCAGATTCTGGCCGTATAAATATAATATTATTTAAATTGTAATTAGAATTTTAACAACTGAAAAAAATTAAAAATTATTAAATCTTGACATTAAAAAGTTACTAAGCGAGGATTTTTTTTATTTTTTGGTCAGAAGCAAACTTCAAGCGACACAATTGTAGCTAATGAGATGACCTTCAGCATATAACGAAGCAATTTCAAATGAAATTCGTTAGTCATTTGTGATGGAGTGATTAATAGCGCGACAATGTTCTTTATAAGTCGCGCCGCGGGCCGTCCTCCTTGGTTCCGCTGATCTTTTCGTTTACGGTACTCTTAGAAACTTTCTGAGTACAATCAGTACTTATATTAAAGAATATTTATTACAGGTTACACTACAGGTTTAATACTGTATTATCACCTTCTTGGTGAACTATTTACATACTATGGCACTACTGTAAATTAAAATATAAAATGTAGACTACATATACGGGGACTGGTAATCCCCATTTGTTAACAAGGAATCGTTTACTATCTGCTTTGTTTGGTATTTAATGAGAAATAGCAAATAAAAATGTTCAGAGCAAGTAATTTGTAAGGTCATAAATATTAAACCTAGGAAGTATTTAACGTAAAGGCAATAGCAAACAATTTAATAATAAATTTACAAATCGAATTGTTAGGAGTGTTCCTTAACAATAGGAGTGTTTTGATCATGTTACAAAGACACGATTAGTAAAAACGTGTTTGAGTTCCTTTTTTATTTCGTTTATTTTTAAAAATTCATATCACATACAAGAGGGTTAATAATACTTAACAGTATTTCTAAGAATATGTTTTACTTTCCACAATCGTGTTTAAATACAGTACAAAGGCTTGATTACATGATTTGAAATAAAACCAATTTCTTGAACTTCTGTCTTACACTTAACTTATTTTTATTACATACATTATGCTGTTCCTAGCATTGGAGAAACAAACTGTTTTGTAAAATAGTATCCCTATCATTTTCATTAGTTTTAAAGCGTGACTTTCGTCAGAAATATCATTGCTTGAAACATGGATTGTAAATAAATGTCCTTGAAATTTCATACATGCCGATATAATGCATCTATGAGAACTAAACTTAGGCGAATCTTTATTTTGCAAACTCGCAGGCGCCGTGGGGACGCAGCTACTCTTCGAACCGCTGCCCTGCACGTCATTGAAGTAAAGTTTTTTAATTGGACTTTGGCAATTATTTTTTTAAATATGGCAATAAGTATACAATAAATAATTGTATTACATTGAATATTTCATTCAATGGAGTGGACAACCCGATTTCAAATAGTTTCTTTAACTCAACGGCAGCCCGGTGCCGGTATTGACATTTATCTTCTATAAATAAATAAAATGTATGATCATATTTATAGAATGATTGCATTATTTAATTTAAATCAACTATTAAGAAAGTTTAACATTAATTTAGCTTTACAATGATCGAGTAGCAAAAACATTTTAAAAAATTGCTGGACTGAGGAGGTTGGTGCAACATAAAATCAACCTCGTCGCGCTATTAATCACTGTACTGCAAAATATCTGCACACTTTATTGTAAATTGCTTGATCACATGTTGAATATCATATCTTTAACTACAGCTTTGTCGCTTAAAATTTTCTTCTGGCGCAAAAATAAAAAATGTCGCATACTAACTTTTTCATGTTACAATGTGATAATTCTTAACTCTTTTTAACTATGGAAACTCTAATTAAAATTAAAAGTAAAATGTATTTATACCATTACATTCTGCATTTAAGGCAGATTCCGAATATATAAATATCATTGTACTTAATCTGTGTTATTGAAGGCTAGGAGCGGATTAACAACTTCGCGGACCATTCAATGAATTGGCTCATTTTCGCTGGGTCCATCATGGTGGTGGGGGAAGGCTGCCACAACGGCGCGCTTTCGTGAACTCATATTTAGCGTTCCAGTTGTATTTACTTCGATGGGCTAGCTAGCCATTGAACTTTTACACGACTGGCATCCCGGGCACAATATAAAATGACTGGCTTAGCAGAACAGATTTTACGTAATTAAACAATTATTTAGACACGTATGAATGGAATATATAGAATTGGCAACTGTAATATACCACAATTACAATAAAAAAATCAATATACAACTTATAGTTTTTAAATATATATGGGGGTCCAACTGATCGACTTAGCAGTACAGATTTTCAGTGACGGGCTTCCCGGGCGAAGGCAGGTATATTATATAAAGGCCCTAAAGGTTTTCAGTGTAAAAGAATAGTTGCACAAAGTCGTGTTTTAATTCGGTTAAACAGACAAGTAGACTATAATGGCTCAAACTGGACAAAAAGACGTTACACCATTCGCTTGTCTGCGAAAATGACTAATTCACCTAAACTATCCAAACAAGGTATTTTCAAATGATACAGAACCGTTTGAAGCATGGTTTAGAAAGAATGCACCTTTGTTGGCATGAGTAATATCTTTCATCTGCACATTCCTAAAGCTTTAATAACTGGTAATTTGTTCCACACACCGTCTGAAGTTGGCAGCACTGTTTCCGTAATAAATGATGCCAATTTTACTGGCATTACAATATACTCAGTAACTGGAAAGATCTAAAATATTTGTTTAAATCAGGCACTTAATCAAATAAGATGTTGAAATGGTTAAATATATGGATGTTAAAATAAAATGTGCATCGCGATTATTACATTTAAAAAATGAATGTAAATATTATTTGATGATAAATATAAGTTTCTTTTATAAATAGATCAGCCAAGAAAATTAAAATAAACATAGTATGACAAATTTTAAAATGCAAATTTTGCAAATGAAGCTTTCAAAGAACTGTATAGTATATTCCAGATACAACTTTCATTGATGCTACGTAGAGTGTTCAACTCAAAATGACAGAATACAAACAAAATGGTGACAAATATTAAGATTTTCCACCTCACAACACTTGGGAAATTCCATTAATCTTATTCTTATTTTAATCCATTGACATTCGATACAGGTTAAAGTAAATATACGCCCAATTAACAACTCAAGATATTTTAATTGTTAGTATAGATAGATTTGCTTAATAAAGTTAAAAAGTTTCATTAGTGGAATGCATTGCAATATACCGCACGAAAGGTCTATCTAGTAAACAATGATGGCTTGTACATAAAATATATAATTAAAAAATATTATAATAATAATAGATATAAATATTTTCAACAATGACCCTCACTTTGTCACCAAATGTAAAGAATGAATTACTGTGACGTGGTCTAAGATTTGTTGCTGCATAGACTAGTTCTTGCTGTCTTGCTAAGGAGCAATTGAAGGTCACGACTTTTGTTTGATATGTTCGACGGCTGCTGCAATTACAGGTACAGTATATACAATACTTAGAGGACGTACATGTCAGCTTTTGTAAGGTTAAATACAAGTTTAGTGGAATATGTTTTGTTTTTCAAGTTCAATGTGCCGTTGGCACATTACGGTAGGTAGTCTCTCGGATAGCTCATTTTTCCTCTCTTTGTTTATTTAACTTCAGTGTTTTTGTGTTCATTTTCGGTGTTCCGAGAGTTCGTTTCTGTATTCCTGGCCGTCTACCACACAAACGTCTAGAGTTGTCTAATTTATCACTCTGGGGAGCCCTCCCCTCTTTATCCAATCCCCCACTATTGGCCCGCAAATTTCTTCTCTGACAAGTTGAACACTCCTCTAAAAAATACGGATCGGAAGGTTCCCAAGCGATACCGACACTACCCGACTTACACGTTTCCTGAACTGAACTATTGCTAGCGCGTATTTGAAATCCACAGAATAATCAATGAAGTAATGACTGTGTAGTGACAATAAATCTAATGTCATTAGCTATTTTCAATTAATGTGTGTAATGTTCTAATGAAATTAATTAGTTATTATTAAGTAACATTAATACAGAAAAAGATATCATTTCATTTATTGACCAGGCAATGCTTTTTTTACAACCATCCGGAAGAAATAACTCCATTACCTGTCTGATACCTAGTTGGTAAATATATTTTCTAGTGAATCAAAAGGATTACCATTTCACATCTTATTTAAAGTTTTAAATAGTTTTAAGACCGCAACAATATTCAGTTAAAAAACACAAATAAATGTGACAATAATAATAATTTACTTAAGTCAAAGAAAAACGTTGAATATAGTAAGGGCACTAAACAAGGACTTAATGTAATAAGACATCAGTAAAATTACCTGAGAGTGTAAGTCCAATACACAGGAAAACATTCACGCAATACTCAAGTCTGAAAAAGTGTCAAGGGCATTTTACCATAAAATGTATATTTGTTTTGGAAATTCAAACTTTAAATTTTTGAAAAAAGCATCATGTTTGTTTTTAAAAATAATTTTTAACACTAAAAATATGGCAACCTGTCAATTATACTTAGTAAATATTGTGTCATAAACTGTTCTGGCTAAAAAACGAACCAAACGTAATTGTTTGTACAAGGACCAATAATATTCTATACTATGCCCTTCCTTCATACATTTCTATACAGTCTGTCTTATTTTTATTATAAATAAGCACTGAAAAATTATTATAGAACAGGAATATGTTTTAAACAAAATAATACAGTGTGAAGGGTAATATAATTATCTAGTACTTAAAACAAGGCTTTCATGTTAACAATATGAATAAAAGATTGAGATACATATAACCATTTAAATAATAAAAATATGATGTATATACATCCTTACCTCATTCTTTAGCTCAGGCTGTTTTAGACCATGGTTATTTGTAATTCTTCAGTAGGTTTGATATTGTCATTATAAAAAAGTTTTTAGCTGTTTCATATTAATAATATAGGTTTCCTTAATATAACATTGTTCAGTTTATACAAATTGAGTTCATGAGAGTTGTTGTTCAGAAAATGGTATCATATTTATTGTCATATATTTCATCTTTTACTGATTTTATGCTGCTCTATTTGTTACTTGATTTACTAAATTCTTTGCTACATACAGGACAAATAACAGCCATTGCTCATCAGTTTATTTAAAACCATTAATGGATAAGACTAGTTCATTGATTTTTATTTTAACATTATGTATTTTATTATTACCATTACATACATATTGTCATAAGAACAAAATTAAATAGACTAGTGCAAAATGTTGAAGCCTACTCTCTACGTACTTGTACAAATATGACTGGAAATTTGTAAATAAGAGAGAATTAAGAGAGCTAGGTTGAGAATAAAATCAAGTACAGTAGCACAGAATATAGACAGATACAGAAGCCCCACGCAATGCTAAATTTTGAAGCGCGAGATCGCTTAACTGACCGGCCAGATCATACGCAGCGCTAGTAGTAAACCGGCCAAGCGCGGTTGTCAAACTGTGGCTGGCCGGCCAGGGAGCATCGATCTATATAAGATTGTATTATATGTTGTACAGTATTATATAGATCGATGCCAGGGAGAAATCCCTCGCTACGTATCGTCTCTGATCTCTCAGGCTAGTCAACTGCAACAGTCCCGCACGTATGGCATGAGCAGTCCAACGATGATGCATATATGGAGTTTCATATTGCTGTACATCTTTTACTGTTAAAATGTAATATTCGTACAAACATTTTTTATTGACAATGTTTATTTGTTTAAATCGTTGCCTGCCTTAAACCGCCCAATCTTGGTAATTACTGGAAGAAAAAAATGAAAAAAATCAGGTATTCTTTCCTATATTACGTTTTTGTTTCTCTTGTTTACTATAGGACTTCACCGACAAGTTTTGCATAACTTGGTGAGACCTAGATTTTGTACACACTTGAATAAAAATAAGTAAATAAAACATATGGAAAATATTTTGCCCGTGTAAAGGAAATGAATAAAGAAAATGTAAAAGTTTACTATCGTGAATGTATTTAACATAATAATAATAAATACTTGCAAATTTGTAAAGAATAGCTTAAATAAATTTTAATATTATTATTTAGTATACTTTATTTGTTTATTGGCGTTGTCAGACTAAAATTTCATACACGTAGCTTAATCAACTATTTAAAAAAAATACATTATTTTAAACGTTTCTTCAGGTATTCATCAGTAGGGCGCTATTTTCGTTCAAAACTTGACTAACTGACAATTAGATAGGAAATATAAAACATAAATAGTCCTAATACAAAGAACAAATGTTTTCCAATTTTTTCGTGGCTAGGGAGATGATTTCTATAAATATTATTAAAGCCTAGCAACACTGACTAATCATAAATTCTCAAAAATCTTAAGACCACGAAATTTGCTATAAACATTCATTATAGGCTATAAACATATACTAAAAGGGTATTTGTTAACAGTGTTTCTCAAAAAGCTAAAATAAATCAGATAATAAATATCCCAATACTAGCACACTGTTACCCTAACAATGAGAAAGCTTATGACGTGCACCGTTGACACTGTTGCACACTTGACATAAGAGGTTATTTTTTAACAGTGTATTGAAACAATGTTAAGCATGTAATACGAAGAAAAATTTAAAAAAATACACGAGTGAGGTGAAACAAGCGTAGTCAGTAACGGAGTTATGCATACTTAGCGTGCTGTGGTATCCCCTAGTTTAAGAAAAAATTAAGTTTTGGATTATTTCTGTAATTTTACAGTTTTGAATGGGTAAAAAATGTTTAAAGAAACATAAATCTCAAATGGGGACAAAGTGTTTGGGAGATTGTAGGCGATATGTTCCATGCTCGGTCCTCTTAATACCGACACGGGGTCCACTCAATGGTTTCCATCGACTTGGACACTACTAGAGACGTATGGGGTGTCCATGTTGGATAGTAGTCAAGGTTCAGATGTTGTTTAAGGAAGAGAACTGAGTGTCAGACTTGTCCGTTAGCTGAAAATCAGACCAACACTCCGTGGTTCGGATTCTACAGAAAGCTGCAGGTCCCATAGTTGCCCTGGAGGTTGGGCTATTAATAAATTTCCCTTTCTGAGAAACAGTTAAACTCAGTTAGTAACCAGACTACACTCATCCTACACTCATATCATTGTTCATATTCGCCTTAAAATATGCACAACGTTGTGTCGGCGTCTCATATGTAAGAACAAATACTCTTTCCTTCAAACTACTGTATATGGAAAATAATATTGGAGGCAAAGTTCAAAAAACGCACGCCGATCACGTGTTCATCTACTTCCTGCATCCTTTCCGTCTGTAAAAAAAATCTGAATAAAACTCAGTCTCAATCTATATACTATAAAGCTCGATCTAGTGACCGACTGACTCACTGACACTAAATGTTGAGGCACTTCCTGGCGTCCTAACCCCATGAATTGTATACTTGAATTGAAGCTTTCTGTCTGAAACCTCCAGAAAAATTCACAAAAGTTTACTTTTTCACTCATAAACCTTTTTACCCCAAAACTTCCCCAACGTATTTCTTATGGGAAAATCACTAAAAGTAGTTTTTATTACCTAAGTTGAGGAAAATCTTGAGTAAAATGTTCAAACCTTCTCAGTTCTACACGCGTAACAAACATGCACAAAAATAGTGAGACCTAATAAAAATGAATAAAAATAATGAGTTTATGAGAGGGATGTATTGAGAAAAATTATGGTGAATTAATTCTGTATAGTATGTATGTCTAAATTATATGTTATATTTTATAGTTCCTCATGGTGTAATATCACTGACAATGTCCAAGCCAACTGCAGAATAAAAATCTTGGCTTTCTTATCATCCATCGTTATTTTATCTTCCTTAAACAATTAACTGTTTCATTATTTAATCTGATAAATTATCATAAATGTTTCATAAACTTGTTAATTAGGAATACAATTAAATAATCCTCTTTATTTAGAAGTATATAAAATAGGTTTCATTAGCTCAATGTATAACTTATGTACTAGAAGAATTTGGCTAAAATTCAAACAAGAGGATGTATAGGGTCAAAATATGCGAAGTAGGCCTACGTGCAACTCAGTGAACGTAAGCGGGAGTCTTCCAGGCCTTGCCCTCGGTGATCCCGCACTATGATCTGGCAACGCCGCACCAGTTAGCTACCGTCTCAACGCCTTCATTTTGAGAAATACCAGGAACTGCCCGTTACATTTTTTCCTATACCATGGGGCCTCTGTATCTGTTTATATTCTGTACAGTAGGCTACTAGCCCAGTTTCACACAGTGTAACTTCCAAAACATGTACAGAAATATCATAATGAATAGAAGACTTTGGGATTAAAAACTAAATAGTCTAGTTCTAATACACTTGATATTACTTATAAAATATGTACAGAAATATTTTACTATCTTTTACTTTTAAAGATTGGGAAAAGAATTCATAGTGCTGTGTTGTCAAACAAACCGAAATTGTATTTGGTAAAACAGGATACAAGAGTTATGGATCGAAAACAAATTTAATTAAATAGCCTTCTTTAATCTTATTTAATTAGATTCATAAAAACATTGTACAAAAATAGAATATTATCTATTTTTCAACTTAAAATTAGCTGTGTTGATTTGACGTCTGCTTTCAATGTAAACAAACAGAAACATCTGAAGGAAATTGGGGATGTTTGATATTTGTGGCGTGGTGGGGAGAAAGCGGAAGGAGGGGAGGGCTCCCCATAACGATAAATGGAACAAAAGTAGGCGCTTGTGTTTGCCACTGACCTCTCATTCGAAACTTGTAGCTTCATGCCTAGAAGCCAAACTCTTTTGGGTATGTATTCGTAAAATTGCTTTGTTACAGATATTGGCTAAAAATATTGTCTATTGTTCTTTCTTGTTCTCTGTTGTATGTAGTTTCAATAATTATTAATAAAGCTGTTGCTTGGTTGTGAAATAGTTTTTATTTTCAGCAGGTCTTGGTTAGGCTCATGTGCCGATGTAAACGTAATTATATATTTCTACTTATTATATTATTTTGCCTTGTTAATACTGATTTTTATAAGTAATTTAATTTTGTATTTTTTATACCATAGTTGTTTTGCAGTAAACTCCGTAACATTTTACAACTTGTCATATTTTATGGTCTAGGTCTAACAGCTTTTCCTTTTTCCCAACACAGCAGGGTTTTACAATGTAATGCCCAGTTATATTTAAAATTGTTATTCATTGTTCATATTTTGCTTAGTTAATATTTGTTAATATGAACAGTTGTACTCCTAAGGCTACGGCCACACTTGGCGACCTTGTCGCCGCGACCTGGTCGTCGCGACTATTTTTATTCGCGACCTGGTCGCGGGAGGTGCCACACTTGAACGACCAACGACAAAATTCAGTTGTCAGGATGGCTCCAATGAGTGAGGAGGACCCGTTGCTAGTTATTGCCGTGCGATCGTATCTGAAAAAGAAGAGGACACGCAGATTTGGAGTTCATCCCCTGAATTAAGTTCGTTTAAAACATGGTTAGTTTTACACCATAATGACATTGCTTAGGGATGGTGGAGACAAAATATTGCCGAGGAATTTGAAACCAGAGCTAATTTCCCTAACTGTATAGGGGCACTAGATGGTAAACACATTCGTGTGATGAAATCTGAAGAAAGTGGGTCATTGTTTTTTGATTACAAACAGTTTTTTTCTATTGTTCTGATGGCTTTAGCAGATGCAAACTATTGTTTTACTGTAGTTGATGTGGGGCACTACGGGAAATCAGCTGATTCGAATATATTCCGGCAGTCCACCTTGCATAGAATGTTAGTCGGCGATGAGTTAAATGTACCTGACAACAAACCATTGCCTAATTTGGAGAATTCAGTTTCCCTACCATAAGTTATTCTTGCCGATGAAGCTTTTTCTATGAGCAAACATGTCCTAAGACCCTATGCTAGAAAAAATCTTAACGTAAAAAAGTGTTCAATTATATAGGCCCTCAAGGGGTCGTCGCTATGTTGAATGTGCCTTTGGTATACTTGCAAACAAGTGGAGAGTGTTCCATACACCTATTGCTTTGGATCCATTATATGTGGAACAAATTGTACTAGCTGCCTGTGTTTTACATAATTTTGTTCGTTTTAGAGATGGTTACCAGTTTGAGGATACCCTAACTTGTCCTTTGGAAGACATTGCGGTCATTGGTACCGGTGGATCATGTTCTATTTCAAAAATAATCTGTGATACCTTTGCGGATTATTTTATATCTCCAGCAGGATGTTTATCATGGCAGTACAACATGATCTAAAAGAAAAATAACAGCATGTGAGAAAATATATGTTTAAGAAAAAAATATTGCGTTTATTAAATTGTAATTAATGTTTAATTCAAAATTGAGTTTATGCTGTTTGTTTGTTTAACTAATGTTCATGTATTGAATAAAATGTTTTGGTGTAAACAATTAAAAGTTTATGTTAATTACATATACCCTAATGATATTGTAAGTTTCAATAATATTAGATATTAGTCAAATTTGAATCAGTCAATCAATCATAATTTTCTTTATTACCTTTAGACTTAGAGTAAGCATTGGCATGAGTCAAATACAAATTAACTTATAAATAGATAAATATAGTCATCAAATTTATTCTTACCTTGTTTATTTTTTTCCTCATTGGATAGTTGATCCCAATTCTCGACAACTACCGCAGCCAATTCGACCCATAACTTAGATTTTCCATCCCTGTTGCGGTATTCCTTTAAGGCTACATCCCATAGAGGTCTACGCACGCTACATTTATAAATATATCTGTATTAGTTGGCATATTTCCCAACTGTGCAGGACCACTGTCGAAACAAAACTGAACAACATAAACAGTGCAGAAACTGGGTGTGTGAAGGAGCGACATGTCGCCGAGTGTGGCCGGTACCGTACGATAACATGGGAGCGTATCTGTCGCCGCGACCAGAAAACGCTCACGGACGCGTTCGTTTTGCTGTCGCTGGCGGTCGCGGGTCACTTGATGTGGCCATCTTCATTTAATTTAACGTTACCCATATTTTTCTTTTGTCGCGACGACCAGGTCGCCGCGACTATTTTTATTCGCGACCTAGTCGCGGGAGGTGCCACACTTGAACGACCAACGACAAATTCAGTTGTCAGGATGGCTCCAATGAGTGAGGAGGACCTGTTGCTAGTTATTGCCGTGTGATCATATCTGAAAAAAATAGGAAACGCAGATTTAAAGTTCATCCCCTGAATGCAGTTCGTTTGAAACATGGTTAGTTTCATGTTTAGTCACATGCTAGTCAGTGATGAGTTAAATGTACCAGACAAAAAACCATTGCCTAATTTGGAGAATTCAGTTTCCCTACCGTATGTTATTCTTGAATATGAAGCATTTTCCATGAGCAAACATGTCCTAAGACCCTATGCTAGAAAAAATCTTAACGTAAAAATGAGTGTTCAATTATAGGCTGTCGAGGGGTCGTCGCTATGTTGAATGTGTCTTTGGTATACTTTCAAACAAGTGGAGAGTGTTCCATACACCTATTGCTTTGGATCCACTATATGTGGAACAACTTGTACTAGCTGCCTGTGTTTTACATAATTTTGTTTGGGTTAGAGATGGTTACCAGTTTGAGGATACTCTTGTCCTTTGGAAGACATTGCAGTCTTCAATGGAAGACATTGCAGTAGGCTACAGGTGGATCATGTTCTATTTCAAAAACAATCCGTGATACCTTTGTGAATTATTTTACATCTCCAGCAGGATGTTTATGATGGCAGTACAACATGATTTAAAAGAAAAATAACAGCATGTGAGAAAATAGATGTTTAAGAAAACATACTGCGTTTATTAAATTGTAATTAATGTTTATTCAAAATTGAGTTTATGCTGTTTGTTTGTTTAACTAATGTTCATGTATTGTTTAATAAATGTTTAGTAAAATGTTTTGGTGTAAACAATTAAAAGTTTCTGTTAATTACATATACCAAAATGATATTGTAAGATTTAATAAAATTAGATATTAGTCAAATTTGAATCAATCATAATTTTCTTTATTACCTTTAGACTTAGAGTAAGCATTGGCATGAGTCAAATACAAATAAAATAAAAAAAAAAAATAAACCAGGTATGCCGTATAGTCATCAAATTTAATCTTAGGCTACCTTGTTTATTTTTTTCAAATATCCGCTAATTTTATTTATAAATATATCTGTTTCAAACGGCACATTTCCCAACTGCGCAGAACAACTGTCGAAATAAAACTGAACAACATAAACCGTGCAGAAACTGGGTGTGTGGAGGAGCGACATGTCGCCGAGTGTGGCCGGTGCCGTACGATAACATGGGGAGCGTATCTGTCGCCGTGACCAGAAAACGCTCACGGACGCGTTCGTTTTGCTGTCGCTGGCGGTCGCGGGTCGCAGGTCGCTTGATGTGGCCATCTTCATTTAATTTAACGTTACCCATATTTTTCTTTTGTCGCGACGACCAGGTCGCGGCGACCAGGTCGCTAAGTGTGGCCGTAGCCTTAGGGTTAAGGAGAAGGTTCCCCCACCGCAGTCCTGTGGACACAGACACCGCGCGGCACTGTTTTGCATGGCATTCCTGACATAATCCCTTCCTTTTCGTCATGGTTTTATGAATAAATTGATTGATAACTTATGAGCTAATGAAATAGTTAACGAACATGCCTTCGTATTGTGTGGATAAGGAACCATTTTGATTTATGCGGAGTCTATTTTATTGAAAGCATTGATAATTAATTATTTAAAAATACAGTAGAATGAACATAAATATTAAGCTGTCTACCTGGTTTATTTTTGTATATACGGTTGTAATAAAATTTTAATTTGTTTTTAATGCTTTAGTTAGCAGGGCTAGGTCTATTTTATATGTATATGTGTAAGTTTGATTTTACGTGTTGTATTGTTATTTATTTTTATGTTGCTATGAAAAATAATCCCATATGACAAAACGTTTGAAATTTAAACTAATGATTCTTTACTATCCAAGCAAAAGTTTCGCATGAACTGACCATCAAACAATTATTTAATGATGTTCACTATAGTATTATTTCGTATAGAAATAATGTTGTAATTACCAACACAATTTCATTAGTCTACTTTGACTATAGCCTGCAGATTCAAATGATAAGATCATGATCTTAAGGAATAATATATGCTTATAACATTTATTATTTTATGATATAAATTACGATTCACCTACCACCAACACTACAGAGTTCTTCATGACACATATAACAGCTCTTTATGTTTATAATGTTTATGGTGGTGTAAGCATTGCTTCTTTGTAGTTTTCTATTGAAATGTCTCATTGATGAGGGTTGGCACGGGAATACTGCAGGGAGTCCCTTAATTAAAATTTTATTTTAACTAAATTTGTAGGTATATTTATGTTTAAATGCATCTAAATTCTATTAAATTTGTATTAACATTGTTACATTGAAAAGCACGTCTTTTAATAATTTTATTTTGAGTTACCAGAAATTCCTAGAGTTAATAGCTTTTTCAAAAATGTTAAAATCTTTATCCAAATATTTGTGTTTGTAATCATGTTAGTTTTACATTTGTTCTAATAGGTCATCAGGAAAGTTTGATATTATAGTCAATAATTAGTGAAAAAATATGCATTGAAATTATTTCATTTTATTATTAAAAATTATAATAAATAGATTGGTTTTCCAGATTTCCACAACATCCGGAACTATAACAACTATTTTAGACATGTGCTACAAAAAGGAAGGTATTTAAAAGCCATCAGACTTTACTCTTAGAACTTAGGCTTAAGCGGCCGGTGTAATAACTAGAATCTAAATTTTCCGGTGACAACCGCGTCAAGGTGCTATCTACAATATTTACAAGATAACCAACCAGAAGTTTCGTCCATACTGTGATGTAGCATCCTAAGTGGTTTCTCTGAGACTGAGATCGGCGAATGACCTTCCAGCTTTTATAACAGGTGGTGGGGTGGGGCTGTTTTGGCATGTATGCTAGAGAAGGGGGCGGAGGCAATCCCACGTGACCTACGGTCATTAGCCGAAGAAAATCAATATGGCTGACTCTTCCATTTTATTTCAATTTACTTAAAATGGGTACCCATGTCTTTGGAAGCCGTATACTGTCATTCTTGTTAAAATTATTTCTTCTTTTGTATATGTCTATAGCTTCCCTTACGATTCTCGGGTAGTAATGCGGGATGTTGGCAAGGACTTTAGTTTTGTCGAATAACATTCCATGATTACTTTTTGTGCTATGTTCAGCAACTGCAGACTTTTCCGTATCTTCATTCTTAGTATGCCTTATATGTTCCTTAATCTTTGTGGAAATTAATCTCTTGGTTTCCCCTATGTAGACTGACCAGCAACTACAAGGCATTTCATATACTCCAGGCATAGCTAGTGGAATTTTATCTTTGACTGGCCTCAGAAAATTCTTCAATTTATTCGGTGGCTTATAAATGGTTTTTGTATTTTCTTTACTTAATATCGTGTCAATCTTTTCCGTTGTTCCTTTTATGTAAGGTAGATATGCCTTTTTTAGGTATCCTTATCTTGTATCTATTCTATTTTCTTGTTCTTTCCTCTTCAGCTGTTTTCCAATAGTATTATTGATTTCTCTAAATGAATATCCATTTTGTTTTAATGTTGAATGTAATATTTGCCTTTCTTTCATCCAACTATTTAGGTGTGAAATGTGAATGGCTCGATTAACTAAAGTGTTTAAGACTGCGTTCCTCTGTGCCGGTTAATGACGGGAAGCAGCATTTAAATATCTATTGGTATGTGTAGGTTTCCGGTATACAGATTGGCCTATTTCGTCTATCTCTTCTTCTCACAGTTAAAAAAAGGAAAGGCAGACTTCCGTTATTCTCAATTTCCATTGTGAACTTGATATCAGAGTGAATAGAATTAATATGGTGCATAAAATCATCCAATCTCTCTCTACAATGTGGCCACACAGCCTAAACATCACACTACATATCGATACCATGCCTTTGGTTTCAAATCAGACGTTTAAAGTGCCTTATTTTCAAATATTTCCATATAGAGATTAGCTGCAACTGGTGATAGAGATGATCCCTTAGCTGCCCCCTCAGTTTGTTCATAGAACTTCCAATCGAAGAAGAAATATGTGGAAGAGAATAATATCAATAATTCTTTGATATTATTTTCTTCTTTTTCAGTTTTCCAGTGAATTTATTTATAAATTATGCTTGATTTTGACTTTGGTCAATTTATGTCCAGTATTTAAAATGAGTTCACTTAAGTTTGATAACAAGAAGGAATTGAAAAAGATTTTAGAAGTTAAATCGAAATATAACCCAAATAAGTTGTATTATATAGTGATTAGAAGCTAATTTAATGTTAATGCTTATAATACATCACATCATCAATGACATACCGTAATGAATTAACAATAAATAAAAGTAGGCCTATATTACTTGTTATATTTCTTATTTATTATTAAAGTATTTTTCAAAGGTTTGAATTTACTAATATTACCATTAAAATATAGCTAAAAATTTTTAAGAGCCCTTGGAAAAGAGAAGAGAATCCATTCTTTTTAGAAAATAACAATTTAAAAAGTTTGTAAATTAAATAGTATGGCTTATTTTCAGTATCTTAAAAAAAATGAAACTGCAACGTTTACAAGACGCACTGAAAAATAAAGTGGTAAAGCCGGTAGATACCTTGTTAGGCCTACAAAGCTTTCTCAGAAAACAAAAAAATTCTATCGTAGATCACATTAAGTAGCTTTAAACCAGAACTTCACCCTACAATTTAGGTTAAAAAAATATATATTTACCATGTTCCCTAGTTGTGTACCTACAAGTTTTATGAAAATGTACTGTCCTAAAGTAAATACAGTGAACTTTCCCACATAATATAATTAATATAGTATTCCTTATTCTCACATTTTTACCTGTAGCTTTGTGTGTAACTAAAAGGTGGAAATTGACATAATGGGAATTTAAGAAGAGGCCGATAAAAGTTGAAGGAATTAAAGAAGTTACCAAGAGATTTAGAAAAAATAAGTACATTTTCGCAGGGCAGACAACTTTTAATCAAGAAAACGATTAAAAGGTCAGATGAATGTTAATAAACTTGAATTAATGAACATTGTTTCATTACCTATTTAATGAAGTTTCAAGTAATTAATAGTAAAGGTTTGTGGTTTACAAATGTTTGGTTTACGGCTATATAGATTATTGTAGAAGCCACAAGACAATTCAAACGAAGTATTATTAAACGTAGGTTATTGTAAAACTTTCAATAGTTGAGAGACGACAGTGTTTTATATTATTAGTACAGTAAACCAGATAAAAGAGTAACGATTAAATAGAAATAATATATTCACTTGAAATTAGTTATATTATATCAAGGGAGATGTAGTTCCTTGAAATACACAACTTTTTACATGCCCGCTTCGTAGTTGGGATGGGGGGGCACACCTTCAAACGGGGAGACAAAATATTAAAAGGTAACACATAAAATGGGTTAATTAACTCATTTTATGAAGACAATGTTACTAACAATTTTTCAATAAAATGCACTCCAGCTGAGCTAAAGAGCATTCAATATTAAAATTTTCAACCCGAAATTTCATGTTTTTCATCAGTTTTTTTTTTTTTTTTTAATAGAGCTAAAAGTGTCTCACTTACGTAAAATGACTTAATATAAAGCTAAAAAATGTACCTTTCAGATCTTTTATTTTTACTTTGTCATGATTAGCCAGAGCTAGATATAGCATTTTAAAGATGGTGCTTTAACCAACAAATAAAAATAATGGGTTGTTTCGTCTCATAAAAACAATATTTTAGACGAAATTTTAAATGTATTTTGGCTCACTTTGTGGCTAAAAACGAGTTGCCACTTGGAATGTGGTCCTAGAAAAGATCAATATATAGGCCAAAATCAAATTATATGTCTTAACACATAATTTTTGCCCGTTTTGGACTCATATGAAAAACATAACCGCACTTTGAAAATTGGTAAAATTTGTGTTTTTCTAAAACGAATATTTTGACTGATAGTGAAAAATTAGTAGATTTTTGAAGAAATTTTATAAAATTTAGGGTTTGGCTTGCCCAACAATTTACTCTTGAAAAACAATTATTTTGATGTGCCTATACAAAGATATGAGTGTTAGAATTTAATTGTTCATGTTTTTTACACTAAAATGCTGTGATTTAACCTCAAATATATCAAAAAGTTTTAATTTAATTGAAAAATTGGTCATAACTTCGTTTGTTGAGTTTAAGTTTCCCTTTCTAATGTGACTTTGCACATAAAGATATCTTTAACAGTATAAAAGTTATTGTTGAAATACGACTTTTAAGCGCTCGTGAAAAATAATTATATCCTTTAAAGACAATAAATTTAAAAAACAAATTTTCAAAGTTTACGTAGTAAAATTAATGATTTCCAAGCCTTTTTTCTTGAAATCATATTTTAAATGTTGACAGTTTACAGCTCTCAACAAGTTGTAAATCTTCCATAGTAAACAAGAGACTAACAAACTCCATACTTTTATGAATTGTATGCCAATAAATTAAAAGTGTGCAAGAAATTCATAATTTTACTACTTGACAGCTGTAGTAAAATACGAAGAAACGTTTTAAAATAAAATTAAAGTTTTTGTTATTACTATTCAGTAACAATAAGAATATTATTACATTTTATACCTGTGAGCTATTAGAAAATACATTTCCATCAAAGCGATCATCAACATTGCTACTTATCTCATCTTCACTTTCGAAAATATCTGCTGGTTTAACTGGAGTTGTTTCATTAATAATTTCATCGTTTTCATCAGGTATGGGTGTAAAATTTGTACAGTTTTTCCCCCTGTACAACCGCAAGCTTTGCCACAACCCGTTATACTAGAACAAACTACAACTTTAAAAATGTTATAAGGAGCAGCCAATATGTTCATTTTTAGGCTGCAAAACGTCACCTATTTTTAATCAAAATACAATTGTATATCAAAGAAAATATTTCTATATTTTAAATAATTAAAAACTGTCATTTTCAACAGTTACCAGCCTTAAACATTTCAGTGAAACTTGAAGAAACCAAGATTTTCCATTCACCACTTTCTCGCATATTTGTTTGTCACATTTATACATAAATGTTTGTGTCAAAATTGTGGAAACTCACCATTTTCATCCGACACTTTGATGTATTATTATTTTATTGCTTAAATTACAATAATCGATCTATGAAACCCCTAGGTATTTATTTTGATTAGGCCTAAACATTCCTAATGTTATAAATTTTATATATTCTTCATCCACTAACTTGCGATCCACTAGTAATTAGCAGCTTTTATAAGTACGTAAATATGACTAAAAAATACAAAATATGGACTTATAAATTTTTTATCTTTAATTCCTAATAATTGTGATAATGGCGGGAAAGCTTAACTTTCCATCCACCATTTTGTTTTATAATATTTGTTTATGTTAAATTAATAATAAGGGACTTAAAAAGCCACTAGTTACTAATTTTCATTAAAACGTGTAGTGTATTTTTTGTATTTCTTCCAATTATTTACTGCTTTTGTTTACTTGTTGTTTACTATGCATTGAGCCATTTCCGGACTTTACAATTGGTGTATTTCTGGTGGAATTCCTTAACAACTTGCAAAAGGTTTCAAATTGATTTATCGTATTTCTATTTAATTCGAACTTTCCTACACTCTTTACCCGGTTTCCTGTACTATGTATGTAGTATAAGTAGCTTAACATAATTAAACAGCTGTAAGTAAAGCCTTCTAGTAAACGTATGAGAAGGAAGAAGTATTCAATAACTAAACTCTGTCTAAATTAACCAAATACCATTCGTTATAAATTGTCATGACGATTTTGCAAGATAAAAATTCTCTAAATTAGTTTCACAAAATGGAATTTTTTATTGTGATATATTGGGCTGTTTATTTACATTATATTATTATTCATTTAATATATCATTATGTTAAAGTAACAATCGCGTAGCATAGTTATAATGTTTACATTGTTACAATTATTTTGTTAATTATTATTCTGCTTAATTGTTGGTTTATAATAAATCCAAAATGTAGATATGATTGCATATTTTATATTTAATATTTCATTTAGTACAAATGTGCAAAAATTCACAAAATTAAAAAAAATACACAAAAATAAAATCTGAAACAACTTTAGATTAACTTCATTCATCCAATTTATTTTTTTATGTTTACATAGCCTTAGGATATTTAGAAAATAATCTACCTGCTACTTGTTTAAAGAGGTTATTTTTTAGATATATTTAAGATGTTAAGTAGTTGTTAAATAATAAAAAGAAGTAACTAGTTTCATTCAATGACTATGCCAATTTCTTATTAATATAATTTGAAATACAATACAAATGTTTTAGTTTCAGGTGAAAACACATAGGTCTATTCTGATCTACACTTCGTTTGATAAAAATTATCATTCAAAAGGTCATTTGAGTAATTTAAAACATTTTAATTCTTACTTATCTTCCTGAACACTCTCATCATTTGTCAATTTATGACTTAATTTATATTAAATCTTGTGTAGGTTAAATCTCAGATTAATCTAGAAGTTAACAACTTTTTAGCAGTAGATGATTGATTGAAAGCCAATTATAAGTTGTGTCTAAAAACAAACCATCTAGTTTACCATTTGAAAGAAAATAAACATATGTTTACTTTTATTGTGTCTTACAGTGCATGAAACATTTCCCAAGTCAAACTTACGACAGTTTCGGTTATTCGAAGTTGAACAAGAAGAATGAGAAATAGAGCAATAAGTAACAACATTTCAGAAACATTTCAAACTAGGAAGCATTAAAACGACCAGGTTGGTTCTAAGAGACTTGTTGGAATAATGATTACTACAAACTTAGCCTACTTCTGGTGGCACTAAACTGGGAGACATGAGCCAATAAAAAAGGAAAAGGATTATGTTAAGTGGTCTATCTGTTATTGATATGTAGATAATGTTAAGTGGTCTAACTATCTGTTATTGATATGTAGATAATGTTAAGTGGTCTAACTATCTGTTATTGATATGTAGATAATGTTAAGTGGTCTAACTATTTGTTATTGATATGTAGATAATGTTAAGTGGTCTATCTGTTATTGATATGTGGATAATGTTAAGTGGTCTATCTGTTATTGATATGTAGATAATGTTAAGTGGTCTAACTATCTGTTATTGATATGTAGATAATGTTAAGTGGTCTATCTGTTATTGATATGTAGATAATGTTAAGTGGTCTAACTATCTGTTATTGATATGTAGATAATGTTAAGTTGTCTAACTATCTGTTATTGATATGTAGATAATGTTAAGTGGTCTATCTGTTATTGATATGTGGATAATGTTAAGTGGTCTAACTATCTGTTATTGATATGTAGATAATGTTAAGTGGTCTAACTATCTGTTATTGATATGTAGATAATGTTAAGTGGTCTAACTATCTGTTATTGATATGTAGATAATGTTAAGTGGTCTAACTATCTGTTATTGATATGTAGATAATGTTAAGTGGTCTAACTATCTGTTATTGATATGTAGATAATGTTAAGTGGTCTAACTATCTGTTATTGATATGTAGATAATGTTAAGTGGTCTAACTATCTGTTATTGATATGTAGATAATGTTAAGTGGTCTATCTGTTATTGATATGTGGATAATGTTAAGTGGTCTATCTGTTATTGATATGTAGATAATGTTAAGTGGTCTAACTATCTGTTATTGATATGTAGATAATGTTAAGTGGTCTATCTGTTATTGATATGTAGATAATGTTAAGTGGTCTAACTATCTGTTATTGATATGTAGATAATGTTAAGTGGTCTAACTATCTGTTATTGATATGTAGATAATGTTAAGTGGTCTAACTATCTGTTATTGATATGTAGATAATGTTAAGTGGTCTAACTATCTGTTATTGATATGTAGATAATGTTAAGTGGTCTAACTATCTGTTATTGATATGTAGATAATGTTAAGTGGTCTAACTATCTGTTATTGATATGTAGATAATGTTAAGTGGTCTAACTATCTGTTATTGATATGTAGATAATGTTAAGTGGTCTAACTATTTGTTATTGATATGTAGATAATGTTAAGTGGTCTAACTACCTCTTATTGATATGTAGATAATGTTAAGTGGTCTAACTATTTGTTATTGATATGTAGATAATGTTAAGTGGTCTAACTATTTGTTATTGATATGTAGATAATGTTAAGTGGTCTAACTACCTCTTATTGATATGTAGATAATGTTAAGTGGTCTAACTATCTGTTATTGATATGTAGATAATGTTAAGTGGTCTAACTATTTGTTATTGATATGTAGATAATGTTAAGTGGTCTAACTACCTCTTATTGATATGTAGAGTATACTTGGAGATGTCCAATGCTTTGAGTGTTAAAGAAACGAACACAACTTTACGACAGGTATAACAAACTCCTTCCGTCTTCAGGTGTACTTACTAACTTAGCCTACATCTAAAACAATTTTTTTCCTTAACCCATACGAAATCAGAAAAGACTTAATACACAATATGAAATACAAAAGAAATGCAAAATATGGAATCAGTGAACAAAACACAGAGCAAGTTATTAAAAAGACCAAATACTCAATGATATACAAAAATAAATGCAAAATATGAAAAAAATCAACAGAGCATATATCAGGTTATTAAACAGACAAAATATTCAATGAGACACGAAATAAATGTAAAAATATGAAAAAATTCAACAAAACATAGAGCAGGTAATTAAATAGACAGTATATTCAACTTATCCATCCAGCTTCCAATTCCACTGAGGCGGGGGGAAGGAGTCCTCGTACCACTACACTCACGAGATGAACATACCACGACCGTCAAAGACCTTGCGGTAAGCCGATCCGTGACGAATGGTGGAGGGTAGCCTCCTCCAAGCGATGCCTAGGTGGACTGTGCAAGGTGATTGTAATCATCCCTGTGTTTTTGAACAATTCTGTTGTATTTGAAAGTCCGGGGAACAAGGTAAAAAAAACTCCCTCCAAGCGGATCTGGGGGCACGGACAACATGGCGGGGGCCTGATGGATGTTGGTTTGTAAAATGTTTATGTTTTGTGTACTACATTTATTGTTCTGGATGTTCCGGGACATGCCTCCAAGCTATAATCCCGGTAGCAAGGCAAATGATGCTCCCTCCTAGCGGACCTAGGAGCACCAGCGTCTCAGTTTCATTGGGAGAGGTATATGTGTGGGGACAAATCTTGCTGTATCTGTTATTGTCAAGGAAATAAATGGCATTTGTCTATAAGAGTTGATAATTACAACAAGCTTTCTTTGCTTATCTGATTTAGGAAAATCAGTTGTTGTCTAAGAATTATTTAAGTAAAATCCGAATCTTCGTAAAAGTATAAGAGAGAGGTGAAATAATACCATTACTAGAAAAGGAAATCAACGAAGAGTTTGGACACTAATCCGTATATATATATATATATATTATGGCTACCAAGTTAAAGGAGGGTGAGGAAGGAACAAAGTTAAAACCCAGACCGATAAATAGTATAAGTATAAAGTACCTGTGTCTCAGTGTTTAAATATTGATCCCCCATCATGGGCCTAAAAACAGATTTCGTAACCATTCAAAACCTGCTACTATGATTTAACGAAGAACAGCTAATCCCTTGGAAAGTGCGATTATTAACTACGTGATCCATAGTTTGGACTTCAACTCCACAATCACATGACTGATCATTTACAATTCCCCACTTATATTTCCAGTAGTTGCATCTTCCCACACCGTGCGTAAGCGACTGACCATAGTCCATTCATTACGAGGAAGGTTCATTTCCACCGATGATGGAATATGCATCGGAATATCATAAATTTTTAATATACGCATTTCTGGAATATTGTTCCCTTTTTCTCATTCTTATTTGGAGATACTTTATTTGTTTTGTCAAGGTCCCGTTCTCTTCTCGAAAATTTTCACTTTCTTTTTTTTATTTCTTCGTACTGCTGTCTAATTTTCTCCATATTCTTGTTAGATAGGTCGATTGCCTCTGATAGAAATTGTACATAATGTTTGAATTCCTCTAATTGTTAAGCGAAGTTTTTCATTTCACCAAAGATTTCACTCTTCGACCCTTCTATCATTGAGACGAAGAATTCTTCTGTCAGCGTCGTGTTGGTCGCCGATGCTCTGCTACTCCCCAAGGATGATGTATTTTTTCCTTTTTGAAGTTATACTTCTTTGCGCCCGTTAGACACTTTGGGATGGGATGTTGGTCGAGAAACCGCGTCACGCTGAAAAGTAAGAACAAATTTATAAGAACTATCGATTAATCGATTGTTAATCGAAGAAATTTAATCGAAGAAATTACTGATAATGATAATATAGGTGTATAATATAATAATGAAGTCACGTATAATATATTGAAGATAAATATATTGAATAATATTGAAAAATGTCTTATATTTCATTTATATATCCTGTCTGTTGTGTGCGTGAGTGGGTGTATGAGAATGGCCAAAGAAGTATAACTTCCACCGTGTGGTCCGACGCACACCCAATTTTTTTACATTTATCGAAGTACCACTCCTTTTTTGCTGCACGTGTTCTAAAGTTGTCTGACTGACCGGTCAAGCACTTTATATGGCAATATTGGACACATTCTGCGGCACATTTAACACTGCATATACTACATATGCCTGCCATTATAATCACTTAACACGAAAAATTATATGTTTAATTTAAAAGTCTGCAAAATATGACCTGCCTACACGGCACGTGGCACGCTTGAACTTGGGACTCGGAAAACCACACGTGTGCTCAGTACAAGCGACTGATAATGACTGGCCCTATAAAGACACCCTTCGGCCGACCTGACAGTCAGTCAAGTCAATGTGAAGAGTTAGTTACAGTCAGTGACAGCCAGTCAGTAATTGACATAGTCAGCCCTAATGGATGTGACGGTATACCGAGCAGTGCCGGACACTAGGTGAACAGAGTTATTAGTAATGTAAATATTGTTGTAGATATTAGGCCTATTGATAAATTTAAGAGTCAAATTATTGTCTAGGTAATGATTTATGTTTGTAAATATTTCATCGTGTGATTTAGAACTTGTAAATAAAAGTAACAATTACTAGCCAGAAGTGGAATATCCTTATTTATTTAGGACCCCGTTGGACCGTAACAATTTATAATAAATAAATCTTTATATTTCATAAATTTATAAAATGGATAAAATAAAACTGATTATTTACATATTTTAAATATAGTTCAACTCATTTAAAGAATACTGACTCAAGTTAATGTTTAAATATGTATTAAATTCCATAATTATGAGGGTAGCAAAAAACTATGAGGATTTCAAAATAATTTTATATCTAGGTTATTACTACTACTACTATATACTAGGATTGCTAGGTTTTTGTTAGCTTTTGGTTTATTATCTAAACAGTATATATAAAAGGCAAAGCCCTTTCTGACTGAGTGACTCACTCACTCATCACTATTCTCCAACTTCCTATGTAGGTAGAGAACTGACATTTTGTACACTGTTTCTTTATGTCTTAAATAAGGCAACAAAAGTACTTTCATCTTAATAAAGTACTCATAAGTGGTAGAAACCACCCTTAAAGGATTCTTCCATAAGTATAACATTGTGTTGATTATAGTAAATTAATAACAGATATTTTGTAAATAAATAATCATGTTTATTTTGAGTGTTTGACATTATACTATTAATGCCACAGAAGAAAGCTGCTATGTGATAAAAGTGTTTTTAATAATATACTATTCGTTTAAACTTTAGCTGTTAAACAAATACAAATGAAATGAACACGTTTGAAATAGGCTAAGTAATACCATTGGGTGTTTATACTAATAAATAGGTAGCTACGCAAATAGTGTGAGTGAGATAATTTAAATAAATTGAATATTGTGATTTTACGCTGTACAGTCAATTTATTATTATTTGTAGTCAAAAGTCATATGCCGAGGCCGAAAGCCGTGGTTTATTGAGCCCAACGTGCATTGGGGTTGGCACGCGATGCGTGCAGGGGTGTCCCCTAGTATATTAATAAAGCTACAAATAAAAATAAAGTTTGTTGACATTGATATTTATTGATTACTTACGAAATAATTGTTCTTCGTTAAGTGGGTGTCAATTCATTATTGACTGTACAATTTCTGTTAGGTTTGGCTGTGCTGATTACAGTAAAAGCCTGGCTTCTTCATCGACTTAATTGTATTAGACAATCTTTAATCAGGGAACGACTGATTTAGAAAGACGGGTATCTTGGACTGCTGATAATTTGATTTATTATTCATTTCATTATAATTACTCCTCCCCCTCTCCCTTTTATATGATTTTGGATTACTCGTTGTTACCTTAAACTTAGGAGAGTAGAAGTACCTTGGACGCCCGCCAGGAAGATTTAGCTCAATAACTTGCAGAATATGACCTGGCAGTTCATTTCAAGTAGACCAGCATGATTGTTTTTTATTGGTTTTATTAATTAATGTTATCAGATAACAGATGCGATAGAGGAGTAGCACTCTAATATGGCATCTCAATATTGCGGTGCTATTTATTCCCCACTTTGACGGACGAGTTATTTACCTGATGGCCACAGGCACACACACAGAAGTAGTAAGGAAATGGGGGTTTAAGGACAACCATTATCTCATTAATAGGCAAGGCACGTGCTAAAACCTCATTAGCATGAATACCGCACACTTCCGCCTACCATATATGGTAATACAGCCTCATTAGTATACATACCAGACAAGATCAACCGGCCCGACGTAATTGACCCATGTCCTAGGTCATTGACCTAATGCAAAGGTCAGTGACGTCGCCCAAAGGTCATTGACCCTATATAGAGGTCATTGACCTCACACAAAGGTCATTGGGACCGGGCCGAGGTCATTGAACTTTGACCTTTTACCTCTGGGTCTTCGTTGTTATTCCGTTCACGTATCGCCCCGATCGGTATTCAAGTGGCATGTGTGCGTGTGTTGCGTTCTCATTTGATATTCCATTCTTGTATTAGACTTTCATTAGTATTTAAGGCACATGCGCGTTGCCTCTTCTTTCTTAATCAATATTACAGCAGAGCAACATTACGTTTTCGTCCTCAAACACCAACGTGTTTCTATTAAAGGTGCTGTAACGTTAGATTCTATGATACATTTTAACAAGTTTACTTGTCACTGTGCAGGGTCATACGTATGATTGTTGCGCCATTATTGTTTACTATTAAATATCGTGTCTTTGAATCTGTTAATTTTTTTTTGTCACATACATATTATAATGATTAGGCCTATATATGTAGAAGTAAATATATCTGCAGGAAAATCAACTTTTGGAAATATATTGTGTGACTATTTAAATGATAATGATTATAATAGTATATTTATCATAATCATTATAATAAAGTATAATCATTATCATAATCATTATAAAAACCAGGAAACACCAACGCTCAAACTCAAAACAAAAAGAGTATGCTTCTTTGGAACAGTAAATATAAACTCACTGTTGAAAACGGGAAAACTGAAACAACTAATCAAGGTACTTGATGAATTCAAGATTCTAATCCTAGCCCTCCAAGAAACGAGATTCACAGACGAGGATATAATGGAATCAGAAGGATATAGGATCTTCAAAGGTAAAAGAGGCCTAAACCCTATGGGAAAAGGCATACCTCACCTGGGAAATGGATTTATCGTGAACAAGAAGATAATTAACTCTATAACAGACTTCTACTCACCAAATGAACGACTTGCAATCATGACACTACGATGTGCAAATAAAACCTACACTATAATAAACTGCCACGCTCCCATTAACGAGGACAACAGAAGGAACCCAGAAAAAGTTGAGGAATACTGGGAAGCCCTAGAACATGAACTCTCAAAAATACCCCCAAAAAATATTAAGATCTTACTAGGCGACTTCAACGCACAGATTGGAAATGAGGGAAAATACAAAAGGACAGTAGGAGAGTACCCTGCTCACAAAAGAACAACAAAAATGGAGAAAGACTGATAGAGTTGTGCAGAGGCGTCAACCTTAAATTTTAATGTCAACAAATTTTAAACACTTACCCAGAAAACAAAAAACGTGGAAATCACCAAACCAAAGCCTGGGAGAATTCCAGATTGATCATGTCGCCATATCATTCGATAATCAGAAAGAAATCATGAATGTGAAAGTAAGAAAGAGCGCAAACATAGAAACAGATCACTACCTAACGACACTAAAAGTAAAATTTACCCCCCAAAAAAAGACACCAAACAAAGAGTTTAAAATACAGAGGATCAACACAGAAGTACTAAAGCTAAAGAAACAAGAATTCCAGGAAAAACTTAACATAGAATCAGAGGAATGGGAGGAAATTAAGACAAAAATAGTCAAGACGTCAATGAAAATAGCCCCGCTCAAGAGACATAGAAAACACAGGTGGTGGAATAACCAATGCGAAGAGGCCCTTGAACTTAGGAGTAAAACCTGGAAAAAATGGCACTCAACCAAAAACAACGAAGACTATATCTTATTCAAAGAACAGAGATCACAAACAGCGAAAATTATAAGAACAAACAAGAAGAATTTTGACAAGACCCAACTACAACAAATAGATGAAGACTTTAAAAAGAACAACACAAGAACTTTCTATAAAACCTTTAAGCCAAACCTCCAAGGATATCGACCACCAAATTTATGTTTCAAAAATGAGGAAGGAAAAATAGCACTGAATAATCAAGAAAACTGCAAACTACTAGCGACATACTTCAAAAAACTATTTAACTGTGAGGAGCCAAAAGTGAGATTCCCAAAACTAAATCCGAAATATAAATTCGAAAACTCCAAACCACCGAACATAACAGAAATCCAACAGATTATTAAAGAACTAAAAAAATGATAAAGCCCCAGGAGAAGACTCTATAGTAGCAGAAATGTGGAAAAACGTAGATACCAAGACAGTCCAACGTATACATAAAATAATACAAAAGATTTGGGAAACGGAAGAAATACCAGAAGAATGGAAAACAGCTATGATCCATCCAATACACAAATAAGGAGAGAAAACAGATGCAAACAACTATAGAGGAATTTCACTACTATCAGTAACATACAAGATCCTATCCAAAGCATTACAAAACAGATTGGAGGTCCAAATGGACCCACAATTAGGTGACTACCAGGGAGGATTCAGGAAAGGAAGATCCTGTGCCGAACACATACTAAACCTGAAACTCTTAATAAGGCACAGGAGACTAAGGGCCAAAGACATACACGTGACATTCGTGGACTTCAAAAAAGCATACAACTCTATAGATAGAGAGACACTATTCAACACCCTGGAAGAATTCGGAGCCGATGACAAATCAATAGCAATCACAAGAAAAACCCTAACAAACACAAAGTCAAAGATAAAATTTATGGGATAGATCTCAGAACCTTTTGAGATCAAAACAGGAGTGAGACAGGGAGATGGGCTCTCCCCACTACTCTTCAACTGTGTACTGGAGAAGGTAATGAGAGAATGGAGAAAGAGAATGGAGGAGGAAGGAATTCCCAAATTAAAAATAGGAAGAAAGAAGGATAACCTTGAAATTGACTGTCTAGCTTTTGCGGACGACCTGGCCGTGCTAGCAGAAAACATGGAAGACGCTAGAAGACAAATCAATATACTGAAAGAGACAGCAGATAAGGCTGGATTACAAATATCATATGAAAAGACAGAATATTTGACAAACAGAAAAGATGCACCAAGACAGATCACTACAAAATATGGTAATATCAAGAGGGTCAACAAGTTCAAATACCTGGGAGAATTAATCCAACCAAATGCCCTGGACAAGAGCAAGAAAAATGGAACTGGCATTCCAATTGACAAAAAATATATATAATAAAAAGTCCATATCCATTAACGTAAAACTAAGACACTACAATACAGTTATTAAACCAGAAGGCCTCTATGCCTCAGAATACCTTACGCTAAACACAGCCAGACAAATGGAAGAGATAGAAAAAAAGGAGAGAAAAATTATACGGAAAATCCTGGGACCAAAATATGAAGATGGAAAATGGAAAATGAGAAGCAACAAAGAGATCTACAAAAAAACAGAAAAAATAACAGACACAATAAGAAGAAGAAGAGTAACCTTCTACGGACATATTAAAAGAATGGACGAAGGAAGATTGACGAAGAGAATATTCAACTACTTCGATAGAAACCCCAAAACACAGATGACATGGATCAAGGAGGTCAGGAAAGACATGGAAGAAATGGAAATAGATGGAGAAGAGGTGGAGAGAAGAGAAGAATTCAGAAAGAAGATCAGAGGATTCCAGGGTTTTCAAGAAAAGGCAAAAAAGAAAACAGGAGGAAAATGGACGGAAGAGAGAAAGAAACAGCATGGAGAAAGAATGAAAGAGTACTGGAAGGAAAGAAAGAAGAGAGAAAATCAATCATGAGAAGTTATTTCACGAGGTCCATAGTAGGCCGGAATCGAAGGAAGAAGTATATTTATTAATGAACCTCTTGATGTTTGGTTAAATTTAAGTGGTATAAATATATTCAAATTGTTTTATGAAGATACAAAAAGATGGGGTTTTATGTTTCAAGTCTTAGCGTTATTGTATCTGACGGAAAATGAGTCTAAAGCTGAGGAGTTCCACAAAAGTAGGTAAAATAGTGATAGTTGAAAGATCTGTTAGAGAGAGCCTTGAGATTTTTTTAAAACTTATGTTAAAAAAAATCTACTACACAATTTTGAGTTTAATCTTTTTAAAAAGGTGATGATAAATTATCTAAAGACTATAAAAAAATAAATTCATTATTTATTAGAAAACTGAACCAGAGATTTGTTTTCAAAGACTGTGTTCATGGAATCTGTGACATTCAATTTTATGTTACACATAACATTATATTACAGTCAAGACTTTAAGGTAAAAAGTTATTATGTGTGAACGATCGATTTGTAAACAGATGATCAGCTGTTATTTATTTAACTTATTCATTCATTTAATTTATTCATATGTATGTTTGTAACATTTGTTTTCTGTTCAACAATAAGTTATGTTTTGGGGAATAAAACAGTTCAGTTCACACTAAAAAAAAAAAAAAAAAAAAAAAAAATAAATAAATAAATAAAAAAATAAAATTGTCACGCCTGTCCGTATAAAACTTTGCTAGCTCAGAGAGAATGGGGGGTTCTTCTAAGAGACAGGCCAAGTATAAGGGAAAAGTTTTTAGCAGTTATCACCCAAATAAATGTTTCCCAGTTCATCAATAGTAGCCAGGGATTAGGGTGTCACCTTGTTGACCTAAGAATGGCAGGACTCCAACAAGGAAACTTTCCTGCAGGTGTAAGATGTACTTATGACTTTGTAAAAGTTCCGTCCTAGCACTATACCATGAACTGTGTAACTCCCTGTGGTTAGCCAGGAGTTTAAAACAAAAAGAAAACTGTTAAACTAAACATAACTACCAAAAAAAAAAAAAAAAAAAAAAAAAAAAACTTATCCTCATCACCAAATTTAAAAACACAACATATTAGTCTGAACTGAAAAACTTAACTGTTTTATTCCCAAAAACATAACTTATTGTTGAACAGAAAACAAATGTTACAAACATACATATGAATAAATTAAGTTAAATAAATAACAGCTGATCATCTGTTTACAAATCGATCGTTCACACATAATAACTTTTTACCTTAAAGTCTTGGCTGTAATATAATTTTATGTGTAACATAAAATTGAAATGTCACAAACCGGGGCGAAGAAATAGGTTATGTAGACTTGAATTATTTGAAAGATCTACATAATATTGATGAAATGATATTTACTTTTGATAATAGTATATTTAATAAAGTGATAATAGTGGATCAACAGCCATTTAACAATATTAAAGAGGTTAATATATTGTTCTCGTTAAATTCGAACATGTTAAGTGAAATAAAATAAAAAAGTATCAATGTGGCATGTAACTAATTATAATATATTTAATCAACCAGTGTTAGTTAAATATTGTTTACATGTACACAAACATGATGAAGTATAGTGCTATGTGAAAGAGATTGTTGTAATGATAATCTATTCTTAACCATCTTGCATACTAACGAGGTCGAGTGAAATTTTGAGCGCTACGTGTATCATTCGGCGCGATCACTATTTGACTACTATATATACACCTTCGTAAGAGTGGGACTTGAGAGTTCCTGAAACAGATTCTTCCTCGTCGTGCAACATGGTCTTCTCTTCTTCATCACCAACGCTGACACTCTGACATAAGGTAATTATTGTTCTGCTTTACAGAACGAATATAATTTAAAAATAAACAAAAATTAGTTCTTTGATCTTGTAATATGTTGAATAAATTAATACAATTTTATTTTTCTAAAGATTAAATATAATTTATATTTGCTTCGATAAATTGTTTTTGTTATAATAAAATATACAAATGATATATTAAATTCATATATGCGTTAATAATTTACTATTTAAAGATTAAAATATACAAATGAGATATTGAAAGAAATTCATATAGGCTTTACAATTTATTCATTTTACTATTTTGAAAATAGAATAAATAAAATAAATGTAACTTTATCAGTATTTTATTTTATACACAAGTAATTATAAATAAAATGATTAAAATCAGACTTTTAGATTTATATTAATTTCTATTACACATACTATTTTTTAAAAACTAATGTTTCTTAATTTAACGCTTAAAAATATTTAAACATTTTTTTTCTGTTCCTTGATTTTTAAAAAGAAATAATGGATTGAGATGAAAATCAACAACAACACATCGTGATTGACCTGGGCGAAGATTAACTGGCTCTTCCATCCTGTTAAACTCAACGCTCAGTTCAGTCAACTTTTCGGCCAAATCAAGATCAACCGTCTTGTTCCCAACAACAACAACCAGCCACCAAGGGTACATTTTTACAGTTATACAAATCATTGAAAGTTTATTTTTGTTAGACGTAGATTCCTTGACCAAATTGGAAAGGCTAGTTCAAACTTTAAAAGGAAATTATGAAATTCTAACAAATCTGGTATCAAGACAATTAACTATCACGTGGCAACATTTGTTCAAAATAAAAAAAAAATATAATTAGCACTAATCCGGATGTCTGTAATGAAGACATGTTGCTAGCTGAGTCTGATTTGGTCAGGAATTATGAGGAACTACTAGAAAATTTCGAGCTAGTATTAAACAAATCAATAGTTGGTGTGACTAAATATCCACTAACAACAGTATAACAATTATTGAAAATAGCTAGGGAAATTCTTCAGCAAAAGAAAAGAAAACGTTCAATGAGTAAAAGATCTAAAAATAAAAATTTTCCAAATTTGGATAGTAGTGAAACTGGCAGTACTAGTGACGATAGTAATAAAAATGATGACGACAATTTTGCTAAATTATTTAAGAAATCTAAAATGAACCTTTTGTAATTAGTCTACAATTTTCTTTCCAATCTGGTAATGTTAGAAAAAAATTCAACTCCTAGTGAGACTGGCACACATCTAATTAAGATTGAAATTTCTGACGTAAGTGACCTAAAAAAGGGTCAATATGAAAAGTTTTTTGGCAAAAAGTATCAAAAAAAGGTTACTTTATGCTACATAAAAATAAAGAAGATGAAGCAGAAATTTTAAATTTAATCAATGACATATTAACTGAGGTAGGGAACAGAGTACTAAAATTAAAAAAACGTAAAAAAAGAGTCGATAAAGTTCGACAGAAAAAAAGAATAGAACAGTCATGATATATTTACTGAAATTTAAATATTATTCTAACTCATATTTACTTACATTTATATATTAATAATATATATTTACTAATATTTAATTTTTTAATTTTAGATCAAGTTTGATAGAAAAAAAGAATATAACAGTCATTATATATTTACTGATAGTTTAATATTATTCTAACTAATATTTTATTTTTTAACAAAAATTTACTTACATTTATATACTCGTATTAATACTACTTAGGTTTATATTCACTAATATATTTTTCTTAAATTTATTTACAGTTTATGAAGAATATTTGGGCTATGTTAAATTATCTGACAATGCAATAGTACCCCAACATGCAACACAACATTCAATTGGCTTAGATTTATGTTCTCCACTCGATGTATTAATTCCAAAACGTGACAGACGACTTATATTTACCGACCTAGCCATAAAGCTTTCTAAAAATTGTTATGGTAGAATAGCACTTAGAAGTGTTAGCATTGAAATTTGAAATTGACGTTGGTGCAGGTGTTTGTAAATTTGAAAAGTAAATCTGCTAAGCTAAGATATGGTCGTAATTTTCAAATTGGCAGTTTTATAGAATTAGAAAATGCATTTAAGGGAAATTAAAAAAAATATTGTGGGAAAAATAATCAGAAACACTTTAAAGATATTTGTTTGATTTTAATAAATAATAAAAATTCAATTATTGATATAATAACACAGGTGCTAATTGATTATGGAGCTGTTAAATTTAACATTGTTTTAGAATGTACTTACGTAAAGCCTATCAGTAATAAGAAACAAAGTCGTGCATTCAAAACAATAAACGTGTCTATATTTCATGGTTCAGACATAAATGGGATTTTACATGATAATAATAAAAATAATATGTCAAGAAGAGAGTCAATACCACTGTAGTGGGTGGAGCTTACTGTTCGTTGACGGCATATTGTTACGGTTTAGTCGCTATCAACCATTGTCAGCTTCAAGCTATTTACCATTAAACTTTGAAATAAAAAAAGACATGCAGTAATTAATCCAGAACATTTAAATGATAACAATTTTTTTCAATGGGCTATTTTAGCTCGTTATGTAAAGGGAAAACATAAAGAACGCATTGATGATAGGTACAGAAATGTCTGTTATAAGTTTTATTTCAATATGCTTTAATTTCCAGTTGAATTAAAAGATATTAAGAAGTTTGAAAAAGTTAATAGTGGTGTAAGGGTCAAATTCTATAGTATAAGTGAAAAAACGAGGTGTATCCATTGAGGGTGTGTAAACACGAGAGTGCAAATCATTTTGATCTTTTGTTAATTTCCAATAGTATAACCAATCATTATTGTTATTTCAGCAATGTTTCCAGTTTAGTTAGAACTCAATTAAGTAGTGAAATCCATTCGCGACTAAGAAGTTCAGATTTTCGCCACTTGGATCTCACGAATCACAGCATTTTTTAGCAATAAATTACCATGAGGCATTCGCGCGGTCCCATATTGCAGCTTAACCTTTGAAGATATCGATCTAAAACTAAGTAGAAACAAGATAAATTTCTGACTATAACCACTTTTTAAAATTTCGATAACAGATCTAATTGTATTTTGGCACTCGTTTGAATATTGGGTATTTTCGATAACCTATAAAATCAAAATAAAGAAGAATTTAAAATTCTAAAAAGCGATGCTAGTTAAAAAGTCTTTATCTTTAAATAGATACTTCATTTATAATTTTACGACGGTAAATAAAGGCAGTATCTTGGACCGCGCAAAGCAGTTTTTACGCTTTTCAGCACGGGGGTTTAGAGCCCTCTTAAACATCTAAGTATACTAATCTAACCGGATCGCTCACGGAGCAGGGAAACTGTGCGCAGAACTGTTTAAGAGTTAAGGGGAAGGTTCCCTACCCACAGTTCAGTATTCACCGCACGGCACACTATCTAGCATAGCATTACTACAGAATTCATTCATTATTCTTTATAGTTTTATGAATTGATTGATAACCGATGAGTTCACGAAATGTCTAACGAATGTATCTTCGTTTTGTGTGGTTATGGTGAGATGAGGAACTGTTTTGGTTTATGCGTGGTTAAATCAAAGCATTCTTAAAATCATTTTCAGTACAACTCCGCCGATTTTATTGAGAGCATAGGCGATTGATATTTTAAAAATATAATAAACAGAAATATTAAGAAGTTGCTGGGTGTATGTTTGTAGACACCGTTGTTATACTTATTTAATATATTTATTATGTTTGTACAATATTAATATATTTATTTTTAATATTGTAATTAGTAGGCATATAGGTATATTTGAGATGTTTGTGTATGATTTGATTTTATGTTATGTATTGTTATTTATTTTTATGGTGCTAATAAGAAAGAATCACATTTGACCAAAATGTTGAAATTTAGACTAACAATTCTTTTATTGCTGTATACAGTTATTTAATGATATTCATTACCATATTATTGTATATAGGTATAATGTTTTAATTTCTAACACAGTTTCTGTACTTAGACTAATGTACTAATGTACTAAACTTAGAGATGCCTGCAGTATCAAATAATAAAATGTTTATGTAATGATTCAACAGGTGAGGAACGATTAAAAGGTGTCTCTTATTACGTACCTTTCATTCTACCAAAGATACTGATAATATCTGAGGATCTTCCCAAAAGTGAGAAGATGCCTCGCCTCTGAATGAGGTGATGAAATATTGTGGGACTGCTGAGGTTCTAGCCTCGCCCATCAATGAGGCGATGAAATATTGTGGGACTGCTGAGGTTCTAGCCTCGCCCATGAATGAGGCGATGAAATATTGTGGGACTGCTGAGGTTCTAGCCTCGCCCATGAATGAGGCGATGCAATATTGTGGGACTGCTGAGGTTCTAGCCTCGCCCATGAATGAGGCGATGAAATATTTTGGGACTGCTGAGGTTCTAGCCTCGCCCATGAATGAGGCGATGAAATATTGTGGGACTGCTGAGGTTCTAGCCTCGCCCATGAATGAGGCGATGAAATATTTTGGGACTGCTGAGGTTCTAGCCTCGCCCATGAATGAGGCAATGAAATATTGTGGGACTGCTGAGGTTCTAGCCTCGCCCATGAATGAGGCGATGAAATATTGTGGGACTGCTCAGGTTCTAGCCTCGCCCATGAATGAGGCGATGAAATATTGTGGGACTGCTGAGGTTCTAGCCTCGTCCATGAATGAGGCGATGAAATATTGTGGGACCTGCTGAGGTTCTAGCCTCGCCCATGAATGAGGCGATGAAATATTGTGGGACTGCTGAGGTTCTAGCCCTCGCCCATGAATGAGGCGATGAAATATTGTGGGACTGCTGAGGTTCTAGCCTCGCCCTATGAATGAGGCGATGAAATATTGTGGGACTGCTGAGGTTCTAGCCTCGTCCATGAATGAGGCGATGAAATATTGTGGGAACTGCTGAGGTTCTAGCCTCGCCCATGAATGAGGCGATGAAATATTGTGGGACTGCTGAGGTTCTAGCCTCGCCCATGAATGAGGCGATGAAATATTGTGGGACTGCTGAGGTTCTAGCCTCGCCCATGAATGAGGCGATGAAATATTGTGGGACTGCTGAGGTTCTAGCCTCGTCCATGAATGAGGCGATGAAATATTGTGGGACCGCTGAGGTTCTAGCCTCGCCCATGAATGAGGCGATGAAATATTGTGGGACTGCTGAGGTTCTACCCTCGCCCATGAATGAGGCAATGAAATATTGTGGGACTGCTGAGGTTCTAGCCTCACCCATGAATGAGGTGATGAAATATTGTGGGACTGCTGAGGTTCTAGCCTCGCCCATGAATGAGGCGATGAAATATTGTGGGACTGCTGAGGTTCTAGCCTCGCCCATGAATGAGGCGATGAAATATTGTGGGACTGCTGAGGTTCTAGCCTCGCCCATCAATGAGGCGATGAAATATTGTGGGACTGCTGAGGTTCTAGCCTCGCCCATGAATGAGGCGATGAAATATTGTGGGACTGCTGAGGTTCTACCCTCGCCCATGAATGAGGCGATGAAATATTGTGGGACTGCTGAGGTTCTAGCCTCGCCCATCAATGAGGCGATGAAATATTGTGGGACTGCTGAGGTTCTAGCCTCGCCCATGAATGAGGCGATGAAATATTGTGGGACTGCTGAGGTTCTAGCCTCGCCCATGAATGAGGCGATGAAATATTGTGGGACTGCTGAGGTTCTAGCCTCGCCCATGAATGAAGCGATGAAATATTGTGGGACTGCTGAGGTTCTAGCCTCGCCCATGAATGAGGTGATGAAATATTGTGGGACTACTGAGGTTCTAGCCTCGCCCATGAATGAAGCGATGAAATATTGTGGGACTGCTGAGGTTCTAGCCTCGCCCATGAATGAAGCGATGAAATATTGTGGGACTGCTGAGGTTCTAGCCTCGCCCATGAATGAAGCGATGAAATATTGTGGGACTGCTGAGGTTCTAGCCTCGCCCATGAATGAGGCGATGAAATATTGTGGGACTGCTGAGGTTCTAGCCTCGCCCATGAATGAGGCGATGAAATATTGTGGGACTGCTGAGGTTCTAGGCTATTTTGAGACACACTTCTTTTTAAACAAAGATCTTGATTTATTACAAAAAGGGTTTCTTATATATTAAACAATATTTACTTGTAACTATACCATTTGCAATGAAAAAAGAAAATTCTAAATCTAATAATAGTGAGTAAAAAATATGAATAAATAAATAAATAAACTGGTGATGACCAACTAAAAAATGTACATCATGACGAATTTAGTTTAAAACTTCATACTATAACAAAATAGGACTTGCCCTTTTCCTTAATTTTGGAGATATGAAATTTTTGTTGTTACTACATTTAAATTTTATATAATATATAAACAATGATGAGGGAAGTGGTTTCGTAGAATTTCGGAGGTTTCGCAGATAAATTTATACAAAAGAAAGATCCTACCTGGAAATGATGCTATATTGATTGGATGGTTACTTTACAATTACTAGTCTATTCCAAAACGGACTACCGCATGTCAGAAACTAGAAATCCATAGTGGTAGTATAGAATCCTTACGGCTAAATCGTGGTCTTTATTTCATGTTTTTTTTTTTTTTTAATTTTTCAGCAATTCAAAACATATTATTTCTTCTAATTAAAACTGTTTATCCAAAACGAAACACCATTAATAAAACAAATTAAAGGAAACTTAAACTTCAACATTATTTAAATAAAATAAACTAAGCCTCAGCTCTAATACTCGAAGTTGCCATCATCTTGAATATGAAGCAAATGGGGAAGAGGTAACGCGTAAGGCGGCTACCTCAACAACGTGAAGAAGGAGATAAAGTGTGACACACATACTCCGAAGGAAACAGGACAAGATTACTCCCTAATTATCAATGTTTCAAAGTCAGAATTGGAAATTATAATTCTCTTTCAAGATAACAACATTTTGTGACACCACGAAAAAATCTTATACAAAATCAAAACATTTACTTAAAACAAATCTTACCAGACTTTCTTTTGACTCCGTCAGTACTGACAGATCGCCACGAGGGGTTTTGAAACTCCACCCGTAAAAGTTTACTGAATAAAATAAAATAGAAAACACTAAAATTACAACCAAAACAATGAAACAAAAATTAAACTCACTTGAAAATTACTATAAACTAAAGTCAAAGGGAAACAAAACATATTAACTGTGTCCGCTAGATCGCAGGACCGGGCATAACAGAAAACCACCCCTGGAGGGGAATGCTTCAAACATCTCTTCTAGTACAAACTAACACGGCAAGAAAGCGCGTAAAGTAACATTAACGTGTGCGGAAAGGATAGAAACCGCTACACTCTTGTATGTCTTAGTATTTTATTTGTTTCTATATACTTTTAAAAAACTACGTTCTGCACTCACATTTTATTTTATAAATTAATTAACTATTAAAATAATTAGGATCTAAAGGAACAGAAGGCCTAAATGCATATCACATTTTATTCTTTTAGTATATAAATTACAATTCACCCACCACTAACACTACTGAGTACTCAATAACACATATAACAGCTGTTTTCAATGTATATGCTTGCGTAAACATTGTTTATTCGTAGTGTTCTATTTAATTGAAATGTATATTTGACGAGGATTGACACGTGAAGAGTGTAAGGGAGTCCCCTAATTTAGCATTTATTTTAACGAAGTTTAAATATTAATGTTCAAATTTGTTTATCCCATAGCAAAGCACGAGTAAATAACTAGTTGTGTATAAAAACTTCATGACAGTTTTGAAACGAGTAATAGCTCATTAGGAAGGATTGAGTTAGTTGTCTACTAGCGATAAAATATGAAATTAAAGTATTTGATTGTATAGTTAAAAACAGTGTCAAACAGATCGGTTTTTCAGATTCCCACAAAATCCAGAATACAACAATAATCAATTGTGTACAAATGATACAAAAAAGAAGAATTTTAAGCCATCAGACTTTACTGTTCATTGCAGTACAAGTTATATATTTAAATTTTATTTCTATGTATAAATAAATGTATTTTATAAGACTAACAAATTGTATTTTCTGAAACCGTTTAAGAAAGCTTTAAGTTGCGAAAATCGTTAACATATATACTTTGGGTTCCTTCTTTGGTGCCCTTGTAATTAACTGTTCTGAGTGGTTTTTTTAAATTGCAAACTTAATACTGACGTAGTTATATATGCAAAAAATGTCAACTGTAATGTTAAAATATTTCCAGCGATTGAAGACAAGTCAGTTGGGCAGCGCTGGGCACCAGTACTGTGGTGGGGGTAGAGCGGTGAGCCGGCTCGCATTCACAGAACGGAGTGCGCGATCCAGTCAGAGTAGTATACATCAACGGTCTTAAATGGTTTAATGGATTAAATTTACCTTTGTGAAAGAAGATCACTTTATATTTTAGTTAATATAACATGACATTTTTACCATCTTCCAAATATATAAATTACAGCTTTTATATTTTTGAAAATTAATAAATGGTAGCAGAAAAAAATATCCAATATATATAACAAAAAGATCCAAGCCAGGATGGTAGCAGAGCACATATTGCGAAGCACAGTACACAATCGGTTAGAAAGATTATTGAAACCCCTCATATACATTATATATATGATAAATATGTATTGTCTTGCCTTACTCAATATTTAATGCCATATAACTGCGTCATACAGAGTTAGCAAAATTACTGTACGGTATTCAATTTCCACTAAACCCCAATATATCTCAGCTTGGCATGTTATTATAGACTGCCAGTGTATCACCGCAGGCCCTTATATTGCAAAGGATTGTACTGTGTAAAATAGATGAATACTGAAAACATTCAACTGTTATTAAAATGTCAGTCACAGGTGTACTTGCTTATTCATTTGTATTATTTACTTCGAAACGCAGTTGTATTAGTTATGTTCTTTGAGGAACACACATTTTTGAAGTTATACTTCTTTGCGCCCGTTAGACACTTTGGGATGGGATGTTGGTCGAGAAACCGCGTCACGCTGAAAAGTAAGAACAAATTTTTAAGAACTATCGATTAATCGATTGTTAATCGAAGAAATTTAATCGAAGAAATTACTGATAATGATAATATAGGTGTATAATATAATAATGAAGTCACGTATAATATATTGAAGATAAATATATTGAATAATATTGAAAAATGTCTTATATTTCATTTATATATCCTGTCTGTTTGTGTGCGTGAGTGGGTGTATGAGAATGGCCAAAGAAGTATAACTTCCACCGTGTGGTCCGACGCACACCCAATTTTTTTATTAGTTACACTTTCACTTTGAATTCTTCTTTCAAAATTTATATAAACATCAATACTAGTGATAATTATGATTATTTATTATCTGTTAATTTAACAATTGTACAATTCATAAAAACTAGTGAAATAAATAAAGCCTACTCATCAAAAACATAAAATTGCTGTTATTTTTTTTCTTGGATTAAAATTAATAGTAAAAATATTCTTGCGATACTGCAGAGTGGCTTTTATATCTTTCTTTATATTAAATGACAGAAATTTAAAAAAATCAATCAATTAAAAAACGTTGTCACTCATTAGGCCTGCTGAACTATTTTATAAAGATGAACTATTTAATATCGTTAGTACAGAAGTAAAGCCAAGAGTGGAATTTGCTTTTAATCATGAAATCCCGTTATTCATGTTTCATGTTCATGATTTATGTTAATCATTGAGCACAGCAATGATCAAAGTGTTGCCTTCTTACATTTTACATTAGTGAACAAGTGCGCTGTACTACTTTTGTACCGAATCAGACATACCATTGAATATACAATATTACCATACATGTAACCTTTTGTACCGTAAAATAAAACCATTATAGTACTTATGAATATTTTATCAACCTCCTGCCTATAAATAAATGATTGATGCAATAAATAGGATTTTGTTGGAATAAATTGTGTTGTGAATGCCATTATATTAATTTGTGTTAATTCTGCATTCATTAGTAAACAATGAACTATATCTTATTAATTAATTAATTAATGACCCCGCTAGCAACTTAACCACCAATTCATCCAGTAAGTATTCCGTGTTTAACCATGTAAACAATAAGTAATGTATTGCGAGTGTAACCTAACATAAATATTGTGTTGGACAACTAAGTGGCTGTAACTTAAGATATTGTATAGTTATGAACGTTCAATACAGCATTCGCTATCACATGATGCAAACTTAATTTTATGAGTTTTAACCTCTACTGATAGCAAACAGAACCCTCAAATATTTATGTCCCTGATTATATCTAAAATTATTACTAGAAACTTATGAATATGTTATATAAGTAACTTTTTACCCTCCACTATCGGTGAAAATAATTCTTTTGTCATATACATGTAATAACTGCAATCTACTGACATTTCATAATATTCTCGTATTTAAATATTACACTTCTCTACGTGACACTCACGAATGACTGACTAATACAGTAGTATATCAATACTTCTCAAAAAGAAATTCACCCATGCTCTAATTGATTTATCAGTTACTTATGTTCTTTTGAGTTAAACTCTAGAAGTTCTACGTTTTAATCCTTCGCATCTGGTAGTTCATATGGTCCTCATTATCGATACGTCAGTATTTGTACATGGGACGAACCTCCCTCATAGGGAATGGACACTGTTGAATCACTTTCGAACTGGCGTGGGTAACTACTGGAAATGTAAATGGGGATTGAAACTAGATCAGTCTTGTAATTGCGAGGAGTTACAAACAATGGATCAAATAGTTACAGAGTGTACCTGCACCCTTTTATGGAGGAATTAGCTAACATAAACAGAATCTGTGAGGAAGGTGTGGAATAGCATGAATTTGTTTTAGCTTTTGTGACAGAAGATCACTTTATATTGTTATCAATATAACATGTCTGTTGGAATTTATTCCAAATACATTGTAGCTTATTATTTTTTATATATATATTTTTTTAATATTTTTTTTATTGATAACAATGTAAAGTATAAAAAAATATATAAATGTTAAATTATGCTATATGATTTGTTGATGGTTGTTAATTGTTGTTACATTTACGTATTTAATTTATATTCTGTTATATAATTTATAGTTTAATTTAGCATAGTGTGTATTAGTACAAATAATTATATAAATTTACAGATCAAAAATATTTGTTTAGATAAAAATCAAACATAAAAATGTATAATACAAAGTTTAAACATCTATAATATATATACATTACAACAATGAAAGCACAACTATAAACCAAAAAGGTAAATAATATAGTTATTGGTTAATATATTTTATGTATTTTCTAGATTAGTACAGTTCTATATATTTATATTATGTTATATATTAACTCATTATGTTATTAATACAGTAGGGATTTGAATATGTGAAATAAAAATGTCTACCAATAAGCTATTAGCTAAGGAGATAATTCCACTAACAATTTACATTATTTTTTCTAAAATGATATGAATGAATAATATTATAAAATGCATGTGACACTCAAACTTCTCCCAAGATAGGTAGGCATGAATATTCCAGATATGCACGATACTTTGGCCTAATGGAGGTACTTTATATAATGCATGTGACACTCAAACTTCTCCCAAGACAGGTAGGCATGAATATTCCAGATATGCACGATACTTAGGCCTAATGGAGGTACTTTATATAATGCATGTGACACTCAAACTTCTCCCAAGACAGGTAGGCATGAATATTCCAGATATGCACGGTACTTTGGCCTAATGGAGGTACTTTATATAATGCATGTGACACTCAAACTTCTCCCAAGACAGGTAGGCATGAATATTCCAGATATGCACGATACTTAGGCCTAATGGAGGTACTTTATATAATGCATGTGACACTCAAACTTCTCCCAAGACAGGTAGGCATGAATGTTCCAGATATGCACGATACTTAGGCCTAATGGAGGTACTTTATATAATGCATGTGACACTCAAACTTCTCCCAAGACAGGTAGGCATGAATGTTCCAGATATGCACGATACTTAGGCCTAATGGAGGTACTTTATATAATGCATGTGACACTCAAACTTCTCCCAAGACAGGTAGGCATGAATGTTCCAGATATGCACGATACTTAGGCCTAATGGAGGTACTTTATATAATGCATGTGACACTCAAACTTCTCCCAAGACAGGTGGCATGAATATTCCAGATATGCACGATACTTAGGCCTAATGGAGGTACTTTATATAATGCATGTGACACTCAAACTTCTCCCAAGACAGGTAGGCATGAATGTTCCAGATATGCACAATACTTAGGCCTAATGGAGGTACTTTATATAATGCATGTGACACTCAAACTTCTCCCAAGACAGGTGGCATGAATATTCCAGATATGCACGATACTTAGGCCTAATGGAGGTACTTTATATAATGCATGTGACACTCAAACTTCTCCCAAGACAGGTAGGCATGAATGTTCCAGATATGCACAATACTTAGGCCTAATGGAGGTACTTTATATAATGCATGTGACACTCAAACTTCTCCCAAGACAGGTAGGCATGAATATTCCAGATATGCACGATACTTAGGCCTAATGGAGGTACTTTATATAATGCATGTGACACTCAAACTTCTCCCAAGACAGGTAGGCATGAATATTCCAGATATGCACGATACTTAGGCCTAATGGAGGTACTTTATATAATGCATGTGACACTCAAACTTCTCCCAAGATAGGTAGGCATGAATATTCCAGATATGCACAATACTTAGGCCTAATGGAGGTACTTTATATAATGCATGTGACACTCAAACTTCTCCCAAGACAGGTAGGCATGAATATTCCAGATATGCACAATACTTAGGCCTAATGGAGGTACTTTATATAATGCATGTGACACTCAAACTTCTCCCAAGACAGGTTGGCATGAATATTCCAGATATGCACGATACTTAGGCCTAATGGAGGTACTTTATATAATGCATGTGACACTCAAACTTCTCCCAAGACAGGTAGGCATGAATATTCCAGATATGCACAATACTTAGGCCTAATGGAGGTACTTTATATAATGCATGTGACACTCAAACTTCTCCCAAGACAGGTTGGCATGAATATTCCAGATATGCACGATACTTTGGCCTAATGGAGGTACTTTATTTTTAAGTACATTCTCTTATTGCAGTGTTTCAAGATAAAAATGTATTTTCATTTTTTTATGTCCTCTAAAAGGTTAAAGTAGTAATGTGGAGATGTAACCCAGTTACTTTCAGATATAGTGTTGTAGGGTCAGTCCTCTAACCATCATCACAGCGCCCCTAGTCAATCAGAATATACCCTACTAGAAAACTCTGGAGGGACTATGGTGGGTGAATACAATCCTCTAACTATCATCACAGCGCCCCTGGTCAATCAGACTATGTTGGGTGAACACGATCCTCTAACTATCATCACAGCGCCCCTGGTCAATCAGACTATGTTGGGTGAACACGATCCTCTAACTATCATCACAGCGCCCCTGGTCAATCAAACCATGTTGGGTGAACACAATCCTCTAACTATCATCACAGCGCCCCTGGTTAATCAGACTATGGTGGGTGAACACGATCCTCTAACTATCATCACAGCGCCCCTGGTCAATCAGACTATGGTGGGTGAACACGATCCTCTAACTATCATCACAGCGCCCCTGGTCAATCAGACTATGGTGGGTGAACACGATCCTCTAACTATCATCACAGCGCCCCTGGTCAATCAGACTATGGTGGTTGAACACGATCCTCTAACTATCATCACAGCGCCCCTGGTCAATCAGACTATGGTGGGTGAACACGATCCTCTAACTATCATCACAGCGCCCCTGGTCAATCAGACTATGGTGGGTGAACACGATCCTCTAACTATCATCACAGAGCCCCTGGTCAATCAGACTATGGTGGGTGAACACGATCCTCTAACTATCATCACAGCGCCCCTGGTCAATCAGACTATGGTGGGTGAACACGATCCTCTAACTATCATCACAGCGCCCCTGGTCAATCAGACTATGGTGGGTGAACACGATCCTCTAACTATCATCACAGTGCCCCTGGTCAATTAGACTATGGTGGGTGAACACGATCCTCTAACTATCATCACAGCGCCCATGGTCAATTAGACTATGGTGGGTGAACACGATACTCTAACTATCATCACAGCGCCCCTGGTCAATTAGACTATGGTGGGTGAACACGATCCTCTAACTATCATCACAGCGCCCCTGGTCAATTAGACTATGGTGGGTGAACACGATCCTCTAACTATCATCACAGCGCCCCTGGTCAATTAGACTATGGTGGGTGAACACGATCCTCTAACTATCATCACAGCGCTCCTGGTCAATCTATTTTTATTACGCAATATATTTACCTTAATGTTATACAAAAAATGATCAAATCTATTTATCGTTTGTATTCACACATAACACCCTGGTTGAAATGAATTTTATTGCATAACTTAAACTCAAAGATAGAGTGAAATGTAGTAAACGACGTAGCACAAAGTTATGTATAGTACGTAATTATGTAATGTTATGAGTAATAATTATTAAAAGCTAACATTTATAAAATTATATTGCATACTATTAAGAACTATAATACTTTTATAACAACGACATTATTTTGAACAAGTATTTTATATATATTTATATATATATATCAGAAAAACATGCAAAAATTACGTGGGTTTTTAATATGAAGGGGTAAACCACATGACCTATATTTTATAGCGAGAAATTCCACAAGGAGAATTCCATCCTTTTCCAAAATTCTTTGGAGCAGAAATCCAATCTTCCTGGATTTAACCTGGAGACAATGCCTTCATTCGTATGTTTGCTCCTTCCAAGTGTGAGCATTTCTTATTTCTTTAAAAGAAACAGGAGTGAAATGAAATTAAAAATAAAATTACTTTACTACACACACAATTGGCGAGGTTACGACTAAAAATTCCTTTCTTACATCTAACCATTGTTACTAAAATACGAATAATTGTAAAAAAACTACAAGATTATTTTGGTGAATAAAATAAATTAGTTATAAGATAGTAATACACAACAGAGAAATTAAAAAAAAACTTAAAGAATAGTTATGGCTAATATAAATATAACATACTCTACATTAACATACGTATAAAACAACTATAAACTTAAACTCACATTCGTCCTCTCATAAAAACCATGCCATCAGCTTAATGTTTCCCCCTCCTTCGTGCTATACTCATGCACTTCTTTGCTCCAAGATGGTAGAGTATCTACAGCTTGGAGTCTATGCTGCGCAGTTCTTAATGTATCTCCTCCTTCGTGCTATACTCATGCACTTCTTTCCTCCAAGATGGCAGAGTATCTACAGCTTGGAGTCTATGCTGCGCAGTTCTTAATGTATCTCCTCCTTCGTGCTATACTCATGCACTTCTTTCCTCCAAGATGGCAGAGTATCTACAAGTAGACAAAAAGGTCCGGTTTTAGACTCACTTTTCTGGCCTCTGATTGGTCGAGAGCGGTCACGTGACTTGTCCAAGATGGCGGCGCAGTGGTACCAACCCACGTGGGAATTTTCCCTCCCAAAATTTCCCTCAAATTCCTAAATTTCCCTCCAAATTCCCACATCATACTATATAAAATTCGCTGTTAACCTAACTTTTTCCGTGTTATACTATATAAAATTCAATGTTTACCTTGTTATACTATATAAAATACACTAACTTTTTTCGTGTTATACTATATAAAATTCACTGTTAACCTTGTTATACTATATAAAATTCAGTCTTAACCTAACTTTTTCCATGTTATACTATATAAAATTCACTGTTAACCTTGTTATACTATATAAAATACACTCCTATCCTTTTCCCCGTTATACTATATAAAATGTAAAAAGATGACGGTCTTTACACTATATAAAATGCTTTTGGGTATTCCTCTGTGGATTATTTCATATATACTCTATGATGCACGCGTCGTCTGCTGGTCTGGCGCGCATGCGCGGGAACTTGTGCTCGGTGGACAAGCGCGTTTGTC
>JAQJVL010003718.1:0-55993 GCA_035578905.1 Stictocephala bisonia | reverse complement strand
ATTTATTTAAATGTGTGATTATAAATGGTATTTTTACTATATACATTATGCATTGTTTATAAAGGAATTGAGATTGTATAATTGACAAAATATTTTATTTAAAAAAGTAGCTCTTCAGTTACAGGATAAAGTGTTGTGTTTTACGATGCCATAGAAAAGAGAATTACCTTTTCTTCTCATCTTATCTTTTTACTAATTGTTATATATGATAAAAAGAATATTCAAGATATTAATATACAAAATGTTTTAGATTGAGAGATAAAAATGTGCTTCTAAACATTTTGTGCCATCTTAAGACTGACATTGCTAACTGACATTTACTTTTTCGTTTTATTTATAAATAAAAGCCAACTATTATACAATTATTATATGTTTGCAGAAAATTGAACAGATTATTTATTAAAAAATATAAAGCATCAAAGTTAAGTCTGTAAGACGTTTGTTTCTTTTTCCTCTTGATTAATATTTTTAATTAATATCGTACAAAAATAATTACTATTCTTATTTAAATAGTAATCCTGTTAACAGGGATATAATTTAATACCGAAATGTTTTTATAGAATATATATATATATTTTTTTTTTAAGGAATACAACATTCTTTATGTGTACTTAGAGCTTCCAACACACATTAACTGTTACTTAGTCACGTAATGTTGTACTCCTATAACCAATATATTACAGCCTACACAGTGAGTTGGAACATATAATGCTTTATTATAGCTTAATTTCCCCATAAAGGCTCCTAGACACACCTGAACCGTCTCACTAGTTCTAACCCAATCGTTTATGATGAAGTTTCGTGCTTTACACCTTTGACCTTAACCGTTGTCATTTGCTTGTTTAGTAGAAAAAATGTAGGACACTGTGATAAATTACTTTATGCTACTTACTGACAGCTTTGTAGGAGAATGGTTCCATGATTTATTAACACAATACACAGTTTCATTCGAACTTTATAGTCTAACAAATTTACTTGGAGTTGTAATAGTGTATTTTTTTAAAAAAAAGATTACTACACAAATTGTTTATGTTATTTAAATTATTTAGGAACAAGAATAATACTTTTTTTATTAATATAAAATTTGCAGAAAATGTGTTTCATGAACTCTTTACAGTTATCCTATTCATGAACGTTCAATTAACGTTGCTAGATGAGATGGCCGTTAAGGCTGTAAGCTTTTCCCCATTTACTGATGATTGATTCTCCAAAATTATTAAAAATATTATTGGGAAAGGAGTATAAACAGTCCATAAGAATGTGGGAGGACCTGTAACGTACAGGTTTTAGTGGGTGGGAGGGTCATTACTGTATTATGAATGTGAGTGGGTTGAAAGTTCGTCATTTTCCTATGGATGTACGTACCGCTTTGTGTGGGTAGGTTACATCTGAAACTGCTTTTTTTTAAATCCGTCAGAATACCACGAACCAGTATTGCACTAATTCGATTTATACACTGCAAACCAAAGACAAAATATTTATTAATAAATGTTTAATGTGCTTTGATAATTATTGCACGATATGAGCTGCTAGTTCAATATAATATAAATCTGTACGTAAAAATAAACTATTTGCAATATGACCTTTTATAACCAGATTTTATTGGTATTAGAAGGTTGAAGTAAAGTTGACACAAGTTCACCAGTCTACTTTGTAGACAGAAACTTTAAACTTGAAAGGTAAACTTTACTACTTACAAAAACTAATATATTATCCTAAGGTAACATTTATACACAAAATAAAACAATACGTTTACACTCCTACTAAGAATAAAAAAGTCTTTCCTCTTCAAAATTATCATTATTTTTTACTCCATATGAAATAATAATGAATGTGTAAATCAACATTCAAAATCAAGAAATGTTCAGCGTTCCGGTAAGTATTGCAAGTTATTATTGTCAGCTATAGTTTTCTTCTTTATATTCTAGAATATAACTCTTTTAACTATTTTGCTGTGTGACTGAAATATACTTATAAATGCAAAATGAGTCCCAAATCGATGTATATTATTCTAGCTGATAGTTTTCATTATTGATTATCCTTCTATTTTCACTACTATAATGTGTAATTCATACCATGATATTTGATAGTTGTTCAAAGTATTTCGTCATTAACTATATACTATTTTAATTCAAACATGAATGATCAATAATAAAACGCCAGCCCATCCTTAAAGATGTCATTTATTTAATCATGTTAGCTGTACTTCAACATACTTACTAAATTAAACGTCACAACACCTTTTTCACTTATTATTATTATAAAAAGTAATATAGTAAGTAATAATATAGCTAATTTGTTTCGCAAAGTTACCTAAATAAGTAATGCTTGTATACCATACAATCTATAACCACTGTGACATTACCAATCCACTACAGCCTTCTGATAATGGCCTAGTCTAGCGATCAAAGAGCCGCTAACAGAAAATTTAAGGGAAAAGCAATTATGTGATTGGTAGCTGGACAAATAACCTTTCATGAAAGACACGATCCTTTTTACTTTATTTTAATGACCGTGTCTTTAAAATACAGTTCCACTGGAACAATAAAGCGCATTTTATATTTTCATACAGAGGTTATAATCCATAACTTGCTCTTTATCAAATTGTACATGTGTTATATTACGGTTATCTTGGGAATAGGCCAATGATAGAATTGAATATGTTTTTACATAATAAATGAAAAAAGACAGTCAAAAGATTATTAAATTTTTACATTTTGGGAGATTACTTAATATAAGATTTAGGTTTTTTCGGAATTTTTTAAAGGTATTTATACTTTGAAATTTCAAATATAAGCTCCAAGATTAACTAGACAAATTTAGTTTTGCATTCGGTACTTTGAATACTTTACTAACATGAGTACCACTCATGTTTAACATTATTATTTATTTATTACTATTATTAATTTCTCATTAAAACCTAAATGTTAATTTTCATAACTTGAGGTGTTATTTAACACCTCAACTTATTACTTTAAATAACCACAGATTGTGAATACTTTACTTCTATCTTCATAAAAAATAATCACACATATAATGTATTATGATAAAGTATAATTCACTTCACTTAATTCATTTCACACTTTGCTGTACTAGTACTGTAGTTATATTAAGTACAATTCTAACTAATTAGTTCTATTGAAAATCTGTATGTCTCCAAGTGATGACATCACCAACTACAAGGTCCCCTAGGTGTGACTACGTAACCCTCAGGGAAGAAGTCTACCCTTACTACAATGTTCCCTAGGTGTGACTACGTAACCTTACGAGACGAAGTCTACCCTTACTACAAGGTCCCCTTGGTGTGACTACGTAACTCTCAGAGACGAAGTCTACCCTTACTACAAGGTCCCCTTGGTGTGACTACATAACCTTCAGAGACAAAGTCTACCCTTACTACTTGCCCTTCTAGTTCAAACTAACCATACTGTTTGTACAAACAACATCGGAATAAAAAATGCATTTTGAATATTATACACTCTTCTAAGATTTTTAACCCATAGCTAAAATCGTTGACACAAAGTGTGGTGAAAGAATATTGAATTTTCATCTAATCAAGTTTAACTCAAATTGGTATGAGTATTGACACTAAAATAAAAATTACGAAATATGAAGATACCTAGATACTAAGCTGTTTAGCAATGATATGTATGAATGAGTTTGCGATTGAAAGTGAATATATGAATTTATTCTATCATAACCAGTAGGCCTACATAGTTACAATAAAGATACAACCCGGAATTGACTGACCACTTTTACGAGTAATATGGTCAGTATAGGCAAAAAAATACAACAGGTTTCTTGTCAGAGTCCAGATTATAGTAACATGTTATCAGCCGAGCTGCTCTCCGTGGCGTCTACACCTAACACTGATAAGGCACATAATAGGACCTGCTAAGCAAGACCGTACCTTCACTGCAATTCACAACTACTGCACTTCATTACAATACTAATAAACACAAACAATTCCCTTCAGCCCAGTATAACAATATTTACAATTTCGTATTTCAACTATTACAATACTTTACCAAAAATAAAACCAAAATACATAATACCATTACTATACAACTATAAAACACAAATACACACAGAACACAACTTCTTTTTTAACTGTAGAATAAGTTATAATTTTCGTTTAGTAATAGAAAAGCTTTAAAATTACTACAAAACTTTCTTACTTTAACGGAAATTTTAATTTCATAAGGCAATTTCTTGAAACATTTTGGACCATTATACAGAAATGAATGCTTCAATACAGACTTGTTAATCTTAGGAGTTCTAAACATATTTTCCACACAGTCAATCTCATGAAATTTAAAATCTCGGTCAAAGTTAAAATCTTTAAAATCAAAATTGACATACTTTGTTCTATCAACGTTAACTGACATTTTGTTCAATTCACACCATCGTCTCAAAATAAAAAGATCTTGATCAATTTGGTTCCAAATGGTTTGTGCATGTGTTTGGGTATAGAAAAAAAACTATGTCATCAGGAAAGTACTTGCCTTTCCACTAAAATTATGCTCTAATAAATCATTAATAAAAATGAGAAACAGAATAGCAGAGATGATACTGCCCTGCGGCACACCTGTTGCGACGGGCAGCGGTGCGCTGACATCATGTCCAACCCGCACTCGCTGTTCCCGCACTGTGAGGAAGCTACGGAACCAGCACAAGGCTACACCCCGCACTCCCACCGCCTCTAGTTTTAGTAATAAAATTCTGTGATCTACCAAATCAAACGCCTATGGATAGACCCGTAGATTTTTTACCGCCATTTAAGGTAGATTATAGTAATTGCGTAGTTTATGATTAATATAAATTTGTGTTGTCTTTACATTAATTTGATTATTTGTATAAATTACTCACTGAAAATATTTTCTAAAATGATTAAATGTGCTTACTAGCATAACAATATATTAAATATAATATAACTATGTTAACCTAAATTAATAATTACTTTAAACCCTTAATGTTTTCTATTTACAGAAATAAAAAAGTTCGTATTAACTTAGTGGGTTATAATTGAATTGATTAAGTATTTTCTCGGATATTATACTAAAGCAGCCTAGGGTAGTTGCTAAAATATATATGTTTTGGTAAAAACTGCGTCAAGGTGCTATTTACACTATTTACAATATGAAAGCACTTTGGCCTTAGCGGTACTACTGAGGATGCAACATCCCACTATGATTGAATTACAATCATAATGGTAATGCAAACAGTATAAATAGTGAATTGACGTGGTTGTTACCGACAAATCTAGATTCTAGGTTTTAAGAGTTTATTTTACCAACAACAAAAGCGTTGCTAGAATGGTTTATATCACTCAGCAGTATGTGTTGTAGCAAACAAGAGAGACTAATGGCTGCTATTTCGATAACCTGGCACAACTTTAGCAGCCGTTTGTTAACAAGAACGTTATGTGTGTTATCAGCACCGGTGGTAATCAGCGAAATGTTTCGGTGATACAGCTGTTGTGACTGTCGCCGGGGAATAAATACTGCCTACAGTTACAATAGGTTGACACTTCAAAAACAGATTTGTGTATATCAGTGGATTAATTGTTAATCCTACAAATATTATTATAACTATTATGTTTTATAATGGAACAATTCCAACTACATGTTTAATTTTTATGTTGTTTACTTGAACGCAGTTTCAATGAAAGGTAAAGTGTATGTAGGGGCCTACCAATATATACATTTTCGGTTTTAAAATGTATATATTGTAAAGGTATTTAAACTGTTTGGAATGTTTTAAAAATTTAATACAGCACAATTTTTTTCAGTATAATTAATTATTCGATTTAAAGGACAAGAGGCATGTTAGCATTTTTTTGTTTCAAAAATTCGTAAACAACAAAAATTTCTACAACCCTTACAATTTGTGTGGATTTAACACATGCGTCCAATGTGTCACATTTATGACTAAGCTTTTGTGTATTTATTACACATTAAGATCTTTTTAAATTATATCATGATAGCTTTTCAAAATTATTGTAATAAGCATACATTTTTAAAATTCATATATACTTGGATTTATTATAAACAACTTACTACAAGACATCAATAATAAAGGAAAATAATTACATACACATTGCATAGTGTATTGAAACATAGTCTATCAATTTATCAGATATCTATAAATGTATTGAAAGAAACAATAAAGAAGATATTTTATTGTTGAATGAGTTTGGTAATTATTTATTTCCCTGAGCAAAGGCAATTAATACATATTTTAGACTGAGTACTGAAGTTCTTTTAGCAAATATACAAATCAATGTTAAAAGTTTCATAGAGCAAATGTCTCTAAACGGTCCATATTGACATTGTCAATTGCCATTAATTTAGTGATAATTAATAACCGACAAACCATGACGACCACGACATCCGAAAAATGGTTGAAGCTGTTACTTTTATTGATAGTTGTGCCAAATTCACTGAGAAAACAATTAATTGTTTTATATTTCAACGTGACTAATTTTGGGCGTTTTAGTACAGTGTTTCAAAATTTAAAATCTATATTTTTTTAATAAATCTGAAGAATTACTAAATTACTTTATGTTTTATATAATATTACCCAGGCTAGGTCCTCTAATCATGATTCTGTATCTATGGGACGCCTTACTTATTCGAAGTATATGTAAACCCCATATCAGTAATCACGTTTCGTTAGTTGTGTTTGTTCATATACTGTAATGTAAATATTAGTTTCCATCTGTAAAAAGATCATAGGTAGGTTTCTACTATACATGGATCATAACACAACGATCATTATATGATCATAAAGTCCTTTTGTACGTGTCAAGAGACTAGAAGTGACAAAAGGAGGACCAACCTCAGGATCATACCTCAGAATAAGGCTAAACACGTTAAGGTGGTAGACTTGAATGAGCACCGTTATCGATAGGAGTTCAAAATGTTGCAGTAATAAGTGGAACAATAACGTTGATTGCCAACCAAGTTTAAGCTAAGCAGCAAAATATCTCCCAGAGGACAACTTAGGCCAACGGGTACTGAGGTTAGAGTTTTCTTAAAGACACCTTAACTGGACTCTGGAGGACTGGAGGTGTAACTGAGGCACTTAAATATCTTACTCAAAGTATTCCTAGAAGATTAACAGTGATAGTCGGCACTAGTGGCACAGTGCTGTAATCCAGCTACTTGGGGACAAAGTGTTGGCAATAGGTTCTATGCTTGGTCCTCTTAATACAGACATGGAGTCCAGTCAATGGTTTCCATCGGCATGGAAACTGCTAGAGAAGTCTGGGGTGTATTTGTTTGATGGTTGTGAAGTTTCAGGTGTTGTTTAGGGAAGAGAACAAGAGTATCAGGCTTGCAGTTAGCTGAAAATCAGGCCATCATTACGTGGTCTGGATTCCATGTAAATGTGTAAGTCCCTTAGTTGCCCTGGCTATTGGGCTATTACTAAATAGTTCTTTGTGAGTTGCAGTCGACCTTAGTTAGTAACAATGGCTACACTCATTCATCTACACACATCACACTCGTTTGCCCCTAATATTTGCCTATATCAACAATCCGCGTTTTACTAATGGATAATTATAATGAACAATAAGCCAGAAGAGCACACAATATTACGTAGCAACTAAAAATTGGTTAAATTTACTGAGTGGAGAGTAGAATTTAGTTTCAATTATTAAAAGATATTTTTCAACTTCATATAAACCTAACAGCAATGAACTATATATTAATGTTATTATTTTTAGCTGCTTTATTTAACTTAATGTATTGTTTTTATTAAGGTATGTTGTAGCTCATAAGTTATAAGACAATCATTCATACTTCAATACCCATACAATATCAATAAACATCAGAAGTAAATGTTCGACAATCATTCGTACTTCAATACCCATACAATATCAATAAACATCAGAAGTAAATGTTCGACAATCATTCATACTTCAATACCCATACAATATCAATAAACATCAGAAGTAAATGTTCGACAATCATTCGTACTTCAATACCCATACAATATCAATAAACATCAGAAGTAAAAGTTCGACAATCATTCATACTTCAATACCCATACAATATCAATAAACATTTGAAGTAAAAGTTCGACAATCATTCATACTTCAATACCCATACAATATCAATAAACATCAGAAGTAGATGTTCGACAATCATTCATACTTCAATACCCATACAATATCAATTAACATCAGAAGTAAAAGTTCGACAATCATTCATACTTCAATACCCATACAATATCAATAGACATCAGAAGCAAATGTTCGACAATCATTCGTACTTCAATACCCATACAATATCAATAAACATCAGAGGTAAAAGTTCGACAATCATTCATACTTCAATACCCATACAATATCAATAAACATCAGAAGTAAATGTTCGACAATCATTCATACTTCAATACCCATACAATATCAATAAACATCAGAAGTAAATGTTCGACAATCATTCGTACTTCAATACCCATACAATATCAATAAACATCAGAAGTAAAAGTTCGACAATCATTCATACTTCAATACCCATACAATATCAATAAACATCAGAAGCAAATGTTCGACAATCATTCATACTTCAATACCCATACAATATCAATAAACATCAGAAGCAAATGTTCGACAATCATTCATACTTCAATACCCATACAATATCAATTAACATCAGAAGTAAAAGTTCGACAATCATTCATACTTCAATACCCATACAATATCAATAAACATCAGAAGCAAATGTTCGACAATCATTCATACTTCAATACCCATACAATATCAATAAACATCAGAAGTAAAAGTTCGACAATCATTCATACTTCAATACTCATACAATATCAATAAACATTTGAAGTAAAAGTTCGACAATCATTCATACTTCAATACCCATACAATATCAATAAACATCAGAAGTAGATGTTCGACAATCATTCATACCTCAATACCCATACAATATCAATTAACATCAGAAGTAAAAGTTCGACAATCATTCATACTTCAATACCCATACAATATCAATAAACATCAGAAGCAAATGTTCGACAATCATTCATACTTCAATACCCATACAATATCAATAAACATCAGAAGTAAATGTTCGACAATCATTCATACTTCAATACCCATACAATATCAATTAACATCAGAAGTAAAAGTTCGACAATCATTCATACTTCAATACCCATACAATATCAATAAACATCAGAAGCAAATGTTCGACAATCATTCATACTTCAATACCCATACAATATCAATAAACATCAGAAGTAAAAGTTCGACAATCATTCATACTTCAATACTCATACAATATCAATAAACATTTGAAGTAAAAGTTCGACAATCATTCATACTTCAATACCCATACAATATCAATAAACATCAGAAGTAGATGTTCGACAATCATTCATACCTCAATACCCATACAATATCAATTAACATCAGAAGTAAAAGTTCGACAATCATTCATACTTCAATACCCATACAATATCAATAGACATCAGAAGCAAATGTTCGACAATCATTCGTACTTCAATACCCATACAATATCAATAAACATCAGAGGTAAAAGTTCGACAATCATTCATACTTCAATACCCATACAATATCAATAAACATCAGAAGTAAATGTTCGACAATCATTCATACTTCAATACCCATACAATATCAATAAACATCAGAAGTAGATGTTCGACAATCATTCATACTTCAATACCCATACAATATCAATTAACATCAGAAGTAAAAGTTCGACAATCATTCATACTTCAATACCCATACAATATCAATAAACATCAGAAGCAAATGTTCGACAATCATTCATACTTCAATACCCATACAATATCAATAAACATCAGAAGTAAAAGTTCGACAATCATTCATACTTCAATACCCATACAATATCAATAAACATTTGAAGTAAAAGTTCGACAATCATTCATACTTCAATACCCATACAATATCAATAAACATCAGAAGTAAATGTTCGACAATCATTCATACTTCAATACCCATACAATATCAATTAACATCAGAAGTAAAAGTTCGACAATCATTCATACTTCAATACCCATACAATATCAATAAACATCAGAAGTAAATGTTCGACAATCATTCGTACTTCAATACCCATACAATATCAATAGACATCAGAAGCAAATGTTCGACAATCATTCGTACTTCAATACCCATACAATATCAATAAACATCAGAGGTAAAAGTTCGACAATCATTCATACTTCAATACCCATACATTATCAATAAACATCAGAAGTAAATGTTCGACAATCATTCATACTTCAATACCCATACAATATCAATAAACATCAGAAGTAGATGTTCGACAATCATTCATACTTCAATACCCATACAATATCAATTAACATCAGAAGTAAAAGTTCGACAATCATTCATACTTCAATACCCATACAATATCAATAAACATCAGAAGCAAATGTTCGACAATCATTCATACTTCAATACCCATACAATATCAATAAACATCAGAAGTAAAAGTTCGACAATCATTCATACTTCAATACCCATACAATATCAATCGAGGAAACTTGTTTATCTAACGTGGATATAATTTACCAAACATTCTAAAATGCAAAAAAGGTAGTTATATTATTAAACATTTTAGTGATATGCAAAAAACAAGCCTTGTGCAGGTAGAAGGGATTGTATCTACTGCAAAATCACATTTAAGTTGGAAGATATGAGATTTTGTTCCATGTCAGTTATTATTTAGGTTTTGTTGTCATTGTTAATCAAATAATAAATAAACAAAACAACTAAACAATTGTGATATATCGTTAAGATTATATGTCGATTTATTGCTCAATGCACATATTAGTCGCCTAGTAAACAATGTATTTCACACATTATATTTCATAGTTCACAACATGTTACAAAACACGTTTTACACGATCTTGGAAAGTTGCAGATATTATATAAGTAAACTATCCCATCACTTAAAACCTATGGAATGTATAAAACCATTCGGATAGGACTAATAGTTTAAAATATATGAAGAATTGCCTTTGATCATTGTACATGTTGTGAATTTGGCACTCTTTTAGTTACTTATTTCAAAAGAAATAATTTCAAAACGTTCAATTATGATACTACAAAATTAAAAAAATAATAAAATTAATAAAGCATTTCATTGGAATTGTTGAGAATTTAGCATTATTTCTTTCGAAAAACTTACTCCGATAAAGTACTTAAAGTAGAAATAGTTTATTTACTTGAATAAAATATAGTACCATAGTTAATTTATAAATGTGAATCATGATATATAATGAAAGTGAAGTGGGTTCGGTACGTAATGCGTACAACAAGTTTTTTTTGTTTTTTAACTGTAATACTAACAGACATTTTGTATTATTAGTTACTATTTACGTTTTTATTAGTTGTGTTTTTGGACACTGGTGGTAAGATTAAGTATTCTAAAAACTAAATAAACATGTTATAAGTCTGTTGAATCTTTGATGAATAACACACACACTCAGATACTGGACTTAATACGAACAAAAACATATATACTGCAAGAGCCTAAGGTGAGAAGTGTTATGGCACAGTACAAAGGAACAGAATCCTAGATCAAAGGGAATCCATTTCAAGTTGTTAAATGTTTACTGAAATGTTTCCTATTGGTTTTCTGCTTTATTGACTTAACTTCCAGGTAATGTATAAATTTAAAGATGAAGTATGTAATTTATTTATTTTACCATAACCTATTTTAAGCGTTGTAAGTATTGACTGACTACATACACATTTGATGTAGGCTATGATGTTTGATCATGACAGCTCAATCAAATTTCATCTAAATCAAAGAACACTTTAAGAAATCGTTGATTAAGGTTTTGCTTGTTTAAAATTTAAAAATAATGTGTTGTTGTAATTTGACAATTGATAAGCTATTTACTTAACGTGCTGGTGTTTACATTACCAAACAAGTAAATTATATTAAATGAAGCGACGTAAAAACCCTTTTAATGAAATGTGGTTCTAGTTTTTTAAAAGTTTACAACAAAACTTGGAGAATAAATAGTTATTTTGGTACAAACAATTTTTTCATATTAAGTCAATATAAAATTGGGTAATATAAAAGAGAAAATTTACATTTATAAAGAGAAATGGTAGAATTTTTTACGTACTATTAAACATAAAAAAACTCCGCCATTTCTTTTTATAAATGTATTAGTTATTTTGAAAAATTATGTAATCTGTCTCTTAATCATATGGTATGTGCTTAAAAATAATCAAAGGGTTTTGACTAATGTTTACATTACAATTCTTGAAAAATTTTTAGATATTATATTTTATAAATAACATTCAATATGATTATTGTTTTATATATTATTGTATATTAAATTGATTTCAGTTTGCATAACATTTATTAACAAATAGTATTTCCTATAAGTTATGATAGGGTGAAATGTGGATTTTTTTAGTAAACCCATATTAATTATGAATATCTAATTTCTTGAGTAGTATTTATACTGAATAAAAAAACGACACAATTCATAGATTTATCAAAATTAAAAATAAAAATGTTTGAGGATACAAATCTTGTACGGTTTTAGAAGTCAAAGTACAACAAAGACAAAGAGGTATTCACACTGACAGTGTAAAATATGCATGTCGCAATCTATTTTCATCCTCATACGACACCACTTGTTATTCCTTTGAAGCAACACAAAGTAGATATACCTGTGTCGTCACTTTCAGATAAGCATCTGGGTTGACAAATATCTATATTAAAAAGTAAAATATTATATTATATTTCTTTATAGTTCATATTGTTCTAAATATATAGGTACAATGTAAATAAATATATAGTTTATAATATTGTATACATATAGTACTTATCATAGTACATTCAAATTTTAAAGTGAGATGTTGGAAATTTTAACAATTGTGTGAATATTTAACTTGGTCGTGCCGATGTGTGGCTCAGTAGACTGCGGAGGGCAGTGTCTAGGGTTCCAATCACCAAATGAGCTACAGTCGATACTTAACTCGTTGAATGAAGTTTACGGACTTGCCTGCAGGCTCGTGTGAACTGGCGAGTGAACACTTTTGTTTAAGAATAGTTTTTAAAAATGTATAACTAAAATAACAAAATCAAGTTATATTTATTAAAAATATAATAAGATATAGTTTTTGTCCTATGCGAACAACTATAAGTAATGTTTGTTTGCAAATTTATTGGTTGGCATGATCAAATAGCATGACTTTACAATAACTGACTATAATGATCATGAATGTGAACAATGTTAGTATCTTCAACATAAAAACATTTCAATTGGAAATACTTTTTAAAAACTAATTTACCACATTAATTAATTTTAAAGTTTGTAGCATTCCATGGAATAAAATAAAATGTTATTCTAACTCTCCTCCCCTCATTAAACAAAAAGTAACCAATACGACTAGACATTTACTTAATATGATTTGAGTGCTTATTTATCTTTTTTTATTTCTTGTTGTTTTGCACTACTCCTAAGACTATATTTTCTAATATTTTTAGAAACGCAGTAGATTGTACGTCTCACAGATATTTATTAGAAATAACTGTTTACAGTATATATCTCTCTGTATACATTCAAATAGTTTTACTACACTTTTTTAAATGCAAGACAGTTAACAATTTATTCTTCTAAGGGAGTTAATAAATTGCTCAACAATCACAACTCTCAATTTAAAAAAATTATCTCTATTTTCTTTATCTTGCTTCACTTATTACCAACTGAATCACTTAACATCTAAGGCCCTAGAGGTGCTTCGGAGGGGAACGCCCCAAGGAACATTATACATAATGTAACGGGCGTACTACTATCTTATCCCTGGGGATCATGGTACGCACACCCGTAGATTCTCGCCCACACTAAATCTTGCTGATCGATCCACGTAATATGGCTGTTAGCTATATTATTGTAGCTGGTATAAACATTAGTACTAATTGTTGTGTTCAAATTCATTGTGAAATGTTTATTTATAGACATATGTCTACGTATTAGAAATGAAAAGTGTTCGTACCACTGATTCTTCAGGTACATAATACCTTTGTGATAACGTACTTCACTCATGGCCGTAGTTGTATAGAATGTCTACTTTAAAAAAATTTAAATAAAACGAAACTAATGTTAGATTTTATATCACGAGGTTATATTTGGTTTCATTGATCTGATAAGCATTTTTTCCAGACTAATACGGTTGGATTACTCATGGAGTAAAATCGTGTATTCAGTAAATTGAGAGCAGAAGGTATGCTTAATAGAGATCAAACTTTTACAACACTCTTAGAAATGAGTGAAGTTACATAATTGACATATTAATTGTCTGGTCATCTAAACCATAAAATAGTATATAAAACACATGATTCAATTAAAACTTAAAATCTACTTAAAGAAAGCTTAAAGATACGCACTGTCCACTTTGGTGTCCACTTAAGCATTGTTTTGTCCCTTTGGTAAGAGGTAATTTGTGTAACCAGTTTTAACGTGTTATTTATTAACAACAATATGTGATTAGTAACATTTATTTAAGCTGTAAGTAAGCAGAATTATTGTATCCACTAGTCATCTTATTTTTCTACACATATTTTTGGATAAAAACTATATTCCCAATATTCCGATTTTCCATGAATATTTTGGACAAACTATTATGACCTACTACTTAATATAAGAGAACTAAATAAATTTCGAATGGTGGGATATATTGTAAATTGAATTGATTCTCAATAAGGAAAGTATGTTAAAGACGCAATCAAAAAGTAATTTATAAGTACAATTTCAGTACTGTAGTCTGACAAAACAACAAACTCCAGAGGAATAGCAGTCCTAGACAAACTATTGAGCTCAGTGTATATCTGGAGTAAGAAACTATTTCTGAGTGAGGAGTGAGAGCTGTTATATTACATTTCAACAAAGGATAAAGAGGAGACGTGAAAACTACAGAATGATAAGTAGTATAACAGCATAATACATATAAAGAGTATCAAATTATATATTATATAATTATTTATTATAATACTTACAACAGATACCACATTTTATACAAACGTTTGAACCAGAATTTAAACTAGATGCTGAAAGATATTTGGCACCATAAACATTTACAAAAAAACATGTTTTGAGACAAAACTAAAGATATGCTCTGTAGATATGCTGTTTGAAGTTGCATTAGTTTTGTTCAACATTTATTATTATTAAATTCTAAACTTTTTATAAATATTTATGTCATATCAAATTATCTAAATTCAATATTTACTGGACAAGATCATGCGATATATAATATGTTTTACGATCATTATCATTTTAAGTAAGTTTTGAAATAATTTTTCTGATATTACCTTTTTAGGAAATCAAACGTATTTAATTTTTCACCCACAAGAGATTGTCCAGCCATAATACTATCATAATAATATTGTATGATTACAAGTTCGTAATTATTTTATTACTGATCTAACAGATGAAAACATCAACTTGAATCACTTCCCACAACGTATGTAAGTTGTTCCCAAATACGTCAGTAGGACTCATTAATAATCCATAATATATGTTATGTGACGGATATAAAATTAAACTTTCACTCTCAAATCCCACCTGAGCCCTAATACAAAGTAAGATATAGCCATATTTAGGGAAGATAATCAACTACAAAAAAACTAATTATTTGAAATTATTGTGCTAAAATATTAGAAATACTTATAATTTCACTATTGGAAAATATAACACTTAAGTTTTTACAAATTGGTAACAAATAAAATCTAAGCTGTCATTCGCATTGTTATAATTATAAAAAACACCTTAAAAACGGAAATCTACTGTATATCATTCAACAAAAAATACTGCCATTTTGTTATATTTAACTGAACTGCATCATGCATATAACTATAAAACATATGAAATATTAATTATTACGGTCTCATATCGATTGTTGATACTTAATAAACTGTTTTAAATTACAGATGAATTAAGCATAGGATATAGTTTTCACAAAAGGTATAGCGTTTGATATTTCCAAGCAAATAACAATAGTTAAAATGTACACATATAATTAAAATGTGTTGCAATTATTTTTTATTACGTAATCAAACAAAATGTCTTTATACATGGCTCAGTGCATATTTCCCTCATTAAGATATTTAAGGCCTTAAATATTGACATAACATTTTTTAAATATAAAAGCTTAATAGGACTTATTTCTTTTACATAGAGCTGTAATATTAAGCTCTTGAGTGTGTTCAGATTACAAAAAAGAGTGATTCGGATAATATAAAAAGTTGATTTCAGAGGATCATGCAGGCCAGTTTTCAAAAAATTAAAAATATTTCCTTTACATTGCCTCTATATTCTATAAATACAACCTTCTTCTAAGTGTCCTTTGATTCCGGGACGAGACATTCACGAAATTGGCGCTAGAGGACAAATATAGAACTGGGAGGCTCAGAACTGTTATTTATGAGTATTTGCCCTCAGAGGCAGGTTTCCATCTTTACAACAAACAGTCAAATTATATAAAACTCACCACAATGCTGAAGGTGTTTGAAACTCAATTAAAAGACTTTTTGGCCTACCATGCATTTTACAGCATGGGTTAATATTCCATGAGACCGCACAGTTAGGGTGCTGTCACCGGAACAGGAGGTGGGGAAATTGATTGTATGAATGCGTAAAAATGTTTTGTATTTTGTAGTGTAGGTGAGTTTAAAGTTTTAAATAGGCATCAAATAGCTTTTAAACTAAAATTAACTTTTACAATACACATTATATGTCTTCGGCAATAAAACTGATTTGATTTAACTGATTACAGCTAAAGGAAAATAAAAAAACTTAAGGCGTAGATCACGAGAATTGACACTCATATGCTTATGGGCATACGTAGTAAAAATTTATTTTAAAATAGTTTCTTCAAAGAGGTAAAATAAGATAGTTGATAAATATTGTGATACCGTGATACCAGCTATTCAGAACCTTTGTTACCATTAGCAGTACGAAGGAGAAAGTTTAGTATATTAAACTTAACATAAGAGGTTATTATTAATATTATTTAAAATTTCAGGGTACAATGTAAATAAAAGTAACAAAAAAGATATGATTTGCACACCAGACATGGAAAGGCGTCCCTTAGTACTTTATAAGTGGTTGTATATGTTTATTAAAAGTATTCAACAAAGAAATATTTTAATTACAGATAACACTGGTACTGACCCACAGTAGATATTTCTTGATGGAGCGAGACCCACTTTTTTTTGGTCACGTGACCGGATCCAAGATGGCGGCGCAGTGTTGCCAACCCCCCACCCCCTCCCCCACAAAATTTCCCCCATTTCCCTCACATTTCCCTGATTTCCCTAACATTTCCCTCATTTCCCTCACATTACCCACATTTCCCACACATTTCCCTCACATTACCCTCTTTCCCCCCACATTACCCTCAAATTACCCTCAAATTTCCCTCAAATTCCCACATCATACTATATAAAATACAAAAGATGGCGACCGGATCCAATATGGCGTCTTTTCCCGCCCGCGCCAACTCACACCCCGTGGGAAAATTCCCTCCCCAAAATTCCCCCATCCAACATGGCGTCTTTATACTATATAAAATCAACACCATATATACTATAACAAATGTCGACCGTAGCGCCCCTGGCGGCAACGTAGCGCCCCTGGCGGCAACGCGATCGCAGCGCCCCTGGTGGCAATGCAGCGCCCCTAGCGACCGCAGCGCCCCAAGCAGCAATACCTAGCGACCGTAGCGCCCCTGGCGGCAACGTAGCGCCCTTGGCGATCGCAGCGCCCCAAGCAGCAATACCTAGCGACCGTAGCGCCCCTGGTGGCAATGCAGCGCCCCTAGCGACCGCAGCGCCCCAAGCAGCAATACCTAGCGACCGCAGCGCCCCTGGCGGCAACGCAGCGCCCCCGGTGGCAATACCGATCGCAGCGCCCCTGGCAGCAACGCCGGGCGACGCATGCGCATCCAAACGCAGCGCTCTGATTGGTCACCGCCTACACATCCAAACGCAGCCCCCTGATTGGTGGACATCCCTACTTAACCGACCATCACAAGTAATCTTTCTCACTTCTGCTCTTGCGCTCGCGCCGATCAGACGTACCCTCACTGTGCTCCTACTCGATATCAGTAATTATTCTTGTAATTTATATCTTAATTGTCGTCCTTTGTTCAGTATATCAAAAGTAATAATCAATACATTGTGCCCTTTGCTTCTTGTACTTCAATTCAATTTAAATTCAATCCCATCCTATCCATGGAATCCTACGCCATTAATGATAACCTAGTCACCATATCCCGCCGCTTCGACACTTCCGATCCCGATCTCCTCAACGTACTTTCCGATCATAAAAACATAATCATGGATGAAATAAACAAACACCTAAACAGGCTCGGGGGAGTAAAATGGTACATCGCAGTCCAAATTCAATTCACAAAAACAATAAACAACGAAGAAATCACCACAACACCTTTCTTTCACGGCAAAACCCGCCCTTCGCTACCTTCCGATTCTCTAGACATGCAGTATTCCGAGGCTACAGACAAAATCTTAGAAAGCGTGGCTAAGTGGGTAAGTCAAGGAAGCGGGTGGGTAATAGAAAATGTTTTACGATTAGACCTGTTCATTGCAAAATTTCAACCTTTGTACGCTTCATCTTACATACCCACCCCCAAAAAAATTTCAAACTCCATGCACGGAATCATAAATGTTAAGAACGACGACAATAAATGCTTCCTGTACTCTGTTCTTTCTCAATTGTACCCGGACCGACATAGACGCGTAAGCTATTTCAAAAAACTCGAAAATAAAGTAAATATGTCTGGGATTAGCTACCCCGTCAAAATTACAGATCTTGACAAATTTGAAAAACTAAATCCCGCTTTATCTGTCAATGTATTCGGCTTTGAAAACGATGAAATTCACCCCCTTCGTATAACAAAAGAGAAATTCAGGCTTCATCACATCAACTTGTTACTGTTGACTACTGACACGACCACTCACTACTGTCTCATCACTAACTTATCCCGACTGCTATCTCACTTGACTAAACACGCAAATGCACATTACTACTGTGACTACTGTCTACACAGATTTTCTTCCCAACTACGACTTACTAACCACTTACCCTTGTGCTCACCTCACGGAGCACAAAAAACTAGACTACCGACCGATGACGAAAAATACATGTCTTTTACAAACTATACACTAACTCACAAAGTCCCCTTCACTATTTACTGTGACTTCGAGTCCTTTGTCGTTCCAATCTCCACTACAATTAACGACCCATCCACCTCACACACGACCAACACTGCCCATCACGTCCCCTCTGGATTTTGCTACATAATCATTGACAGTAACGGTAAACCCATAAAGCAACCAAAAGTCTATAGCGGCCCCAACGTTGTAGAAACGTTCCTAAATTGCTTGATCGGAGAGTCTGAGGAACTCTCACAAATTATTAAAAAGAATACCCCTATCAAAATGTCACTACAAGACAAAATTGTTTTCCAAAACGCTACCACCTGCCACCTTTGTAAAAAACCGTTAGACGGTGACAAAGTGGCCAATCACAATCACCTAACGGGCGAGTTCTTAGGACCCGCCCACAATTCTTGCAATCTAAATTACAAAGTTCCCGATCATATCCCTGTATTTTTTCACAACCTCAGAGGTTATGACTGCCACCACCTGATCCAAGCGTTAGGTAAATTCAAAGAGGAAAAACTGTCATGTATCGCTACAACCAGTGAGCGGTACATTTCAGTCACCCTTAGGTCACTAAGATTTTTGGATTCCTTACAGTTCCTAAACGCTTCTTTGGACACACTCGTGTCCAACCTTGTTACCGATGGGGCTTCCAAATTCCAAATTCTAGGGCAGTGTATGACCAACACTGAACTACTTCTACGCAAAGGTGTCTTTCCCTATTCTTACATGACGGACGAATCTAAATTCAATGATACTGAACTTCCTCCTAAGGAGGCGTTCTACAACGACTTGACTCAAACACACATATCCGACGATGACTACACACACGCACAAGCTGTATGGACTGCCTTTGGTATGACAACCTTGAAAGAGTACCATGACCTCTACCTACTTACAGACGTACTATTACTTGCAGACGTTTTTGAAAACTTTAGGACGACCAGTATGACGTACTACGGCATTGACCCGTGTAACGTCTACTCTGCCCCTGGACTGGCATGGAATTCCATGCTAAAGATGACCGACGTGAAACTCGAACTACTTACAGACATTGACCACCACCTCTTCGTTGAGTCTGGGATCCGGGGTGGTGTCTCCATGATACCTAACCGGCACGCCCAGGCCAACAACCCTTACCTACCTAACTTCGACAATACAAAACCCACCAACTACCTCTTATACCTAGATTGTAATAGTTTGTACGGGACCAGTATGTCCGATAGACTCCCAGAGTCTGACTTTAAATGGATCGACCCACAAGCCACTGACTTTACAAAAGTACCCGACGACTCCGACACTGGTTACATTTTAGAAGTGGACCTGCACTACCCTGACCACTTACACGACTTACATTCCGACTTTCCACTGGCCCCCGAACGTAAAGTAGTGACAGACGATATGCTTTCCCCATACTGTAAGGACCTACTTGACGAACTAAACTATAAACCCGCCAAGACCGAAAAACTACTAACTACTCTATGTGACAAAACCAAATACGTTGTACACTACAGGACTCTAAAACTATACCTACAACTGGGACTTGTACTGACTAACATCCACAGAGTTCTAAGTTTTAAACAGTCTGCCTGGCTTGCACCTTTCATTAATTTTAATACGGAAAAAAGAAAAGAAGCGAAAAATAACTTTGAAAAAGATTTTTTTAAATTGATGAACAACGCTACATACGGAAAATCCTTGGAAAATGTTAGGTCGCGCATTGATTTCAAATTGGTCACCAACGAAAAGCAATTGGTCAAATGGACAGCTAGTCCCAGACTCAAAACATTCTTCGCATACAATAAAGACATCGCGGGATTGGCATTGAAAAAACAAACAATCTTTTTAAACAGACCCATTTATGTCGGGTTCTCAGTATTGGAAATCTCAAAATTCATCATGTATAACTTTCACTATAATTGGGCAATAGCAAAGTACGGGAAGAATATAAAGCTTTGCATGACCGATACCGATTCATTATTTTACAATGTTTACACACCAGACGTTTACGCTGACATTAAAAACGAACTTCATCTTTTCGACACATCAGACTACCCACCCAGCCACCCGTGTTACAGCATTTCAAACAAAAAAGCGTTAGGTAAATTCAAGGATGAAATGAATTCTAATCCGGCTAGGGAAATCATTGGTCTAAGGGCAAAGTGCTATTCCGTGTTAAATTTCGATATGGAGGAAAAGAAGGTAGCGAAGGGTGTCCCCCGAGTTGCTATAAAAAAACAACTAAAACATGACCAATACAAACAATGCCTTTTTCACCACATCCCAAAAACAACATCCGCGTTAAACATTAGAAGTCAAAAACACAACATATACACCCAGAATATTTCAAAATTATCACTTTCCCCATTCGACGACAAGCGGTACATTTTAGAAAACGGCATCGACACAGTAGCATACGGACATCACATCATCAACAAAAAACGAGCTGTAGAACATGATCACGATTACATTAACAAAAAACCAAAACTCACTCATAACGTTGAAACAGAAAAACAATAATATATATACACTTCAAACATAACAACTAAAAAAGACAGAACGTCCTTCCAGAACCCTTACCTCCTTCCTTTCTCACATCCTGTTCTTATTGTGTCACTTGCATATTTATTTATTTATTTACATTCCAACGGTTACACCATTTTGTTAAAACATATGACACCAACTCCACTTCATCGGAACTTTGTTAAACTCTTCTAATAACCCATGGTTACTAACATGTCCGTAGAAACCCAATTTACAGCATTGGATGGGCTCGACCCAACCGTAGTGCAATGTAAAAACCTCAGGTGAACCTTCTTCCTGAAAACGGTAACTCCTACGCCAGGTAAGTAATGCCAAGGCAGTTTTGAATAAACTCTTTTTTCATAAACATTTTAAAAACATCTCATAAAGTAAAAGTTTGTAAACGTAAACATTCCTAAACACTTCATCACCGATATCATATTCAGCCTTATCAATAATGGCGCCAATTCCAACGGAAGCATTATCACTAATTGCGCCAATTCCAACGGAACCATTATCGTAAAAATTTATCGACAAGTACAAATCAAACTAATAGGTCTAAAATATGCACCATATTGTATATCTTCCTTGAATATATGTTCTTCTGAAAAAATGATGTAAACATATGTGTCAAAAAATAATACTACCGTTTATTCAACTAATGGTGCCTGTACCTTTCGGGCAACTGTATGAATGCGGCTCTGGGGCCTGAAAACCCGTATCCAAAAGCGAATGTGGCTCTCAGGCGTAAAAACCTGTATCCAAAAGCGAATGCGGCACTGGGGCCTGAAAACCCGTATCCAAAAGCGAATGTGTGTTGCTCGTTAGGTAAGGCTTTACAATTGGTAGGGAGGCAGTAAAATTTATTTTTATGGTCGACTGCCACCGTATAGAGCGAGGTTGGGGCTCTATACACCAAGAAAAAACAAATAAATTGTTAAACTTACCTTAAAACACTTCATTCTTCCACTATGAGTGTAAGAGAGCAGATAGCAAGGGAGCTACATGCCCCAGCTAGAAAGAAATTCCCTTCTAGACCTGTAGAAGTAAAGGGAATACAAGACTTGTTCCAAGCTGACTTGGTCGAAATGATACCTTATTCTAAACAAAATCAAGGGTACAAGTACATCTTAACAATAATAAATTGTTTTAGCAAATACGCCTTTGCCGTTCCATTAAAAGATAAGACTGGCCCAGAAATCGTTAAAGCCATAACACCCGTATTAGAGTCCAATAAAATGAAACACTTACAAACAGATGCGGGTAAAGAATTCTACAACGTAGGATTCACAAAGATAATGAAAAAACATGGTATAAACCATTACTCGAGCTACAGTGATAAGAAGGCGTCCATCGTAGAGCGGTTTAACCGTAGCCTCAAATCATTAATGTGGCGAAAGTTCACGGAGCAAGGTAAGTATCAATGGGTCAAAATACTACCTTCTTTGATGGAAGAATATAACACAAGAAAACATAGAACTATTGGCATGGCTCCAAGTCATGTGAACAAAAGAAATGAAAACATAGTCAGGAAAAACATTAATAAAAATAGACAAAAGTACAAGAAAGTGGATAAAAAGGTCCGCTTTAAAGTAGGTGACAAGGTGAGAATAAGTAAGTATAAAAAGGTGTTTGACAAAGGATACCTACCGAACTGGACTAACGAGATATTCACTGTGTACAAAGTCCAAACTACTATTCCTACAACCTACCTCCTCAAAGACCATACCGGTGACGTCATCAAAGGAAGTTTCTACGAAAAAGAGCTACAAAAAACCAAAACAGATGATGTATACCTTATTGAAAAAGTCCTTAGAAAAAAAGGAAACAAAGTATTAGTTAAATGGGCAGGGTACGACGGTAAACACAATACATGGGTGAACAAGAAAGATTTGGTATAAATAGAGGTTTCCCTTTCACTCCCATCCATAACCCAACAATGCGTGTTATTGAACAGGACACAAAGCTACCTGTCGAAAACTTTGACATGTACACTATACGTACAGGTAGTGGCATCAAACACGGTCCGTTATTACCATCCACTATAAGGTGCATAGTGGCCGGACCTAGTAATTGTGGTAAAACAAATGTCGTTTTCAACATGTTGTTCGATCCAAACGGATTAAGGTTTGAAAATGTTTACATTTTCTCAAAGTCCCTACATCAACCCAAGTATCAATTCTTAAAAAGTGTTTTACCCAAAGAAATTGGATATTTTATATTCGATGAAAATACTAAAGTCTTACCACCCAAGGAAGCTAAAATTAACTCCATCATGATTTTTGACGACATTGCGTGTGAAAAACACGATAATATACGCAACTACTTTACCATGGGTCGACATAACAACATTGATTGCTTCTACATAGGGCAAACCTACAGCAGAATACCCAAACAACTAGTAAGGGACAATACGAACTTGATTGTTTTATTCAAACAGGACGAAACAAATCTCAAACATGTGTACAATGACCATGTAAACACAGACATGACGTTTGAAAAGTTTAAAGAAATGTGCGCTTTAGCTTGGAAAGACAAGTACAGTTTTATCTGTATTAGTAAGGACTGTGAATTAGATAAGGGGAGATACAGAGTTGGCTTTGACAAGTTCCTAGCCTCGTAATATAAATACGACCTACTTTGATGTCCAACAACAGTTCGCGACAAGTCCCTGTGTGATCCACACCTAGGACGAGCTTTACAAACATGCCACGAAACAATAAACACCAATCTCTTACGAGAAGAATTATACAGCTACAAGACGCTGTCCGTCGCAAGTATCGTGCTTTCAAGTTGGGTAACATGTATACCGAACAAACATTAGAAAAACAGTACAAACCGATTTTAACTGAACTTAGAAACAGAACGGATATAAAAGATGAACCAAAGGAGGAGCCTATGGAACTCAGTGCGGACGAGCAGGATAACTTTAAGCCAGAATACATGTCAACACCTAGAGGACCGTCATTTATTCAAGATACACAAGTGTTTGAAACATCGTCTCCCCCTCCACCCTCGGTTAGTCAATTGATACAAAGCCCCGCAAAGTTTCACGAGGCCTCACAGTACGTCTTAGAGACATTCAACGCACCTCTTACACAGACATACATGCTGAAGCTCTTAAAAGACGAAGCTGGTATTAAGAATAAAATGGACAACATATACGGGCCACATATAGACGATGATAAACTAATGGTGGGTAATCAACCGCTTACATTCGACAACGAAGGAAACATTCACTTAGGCAATGTACAATACAGAGGGACCGAAGGCCTTTACGAACTACTATTTAAAAGGCAACCCGATGAAAAGTTATACACGCAAGATGATTTGGACGCTTATAAAGATATGCTGATAAAAACAAATGCGCATAAAAAAGGGTATCTACCTCATAATCACATTAACCGACCGACAAAGTCCATAAAATATAAAAACATAATTTCTGCGTCATTCCCCAAACAAATGTACGGTAAAGGGCTAAAAGACTTTGGATCACGTGACATTTCCTATTGGGACGATCCAAACGAATTATGCGACAGATTAAAACTAATCATGGATTCGACAGAGGCTGGAAATGGTAACCATAGCAACGAAATTCAAAACATAATCGAGGAATTAAAAGAAGCTAAAGTCATATCAGGAGCTGGTAATAGTCGTTACAAAGCATTAATCGGTTTATGATTTAGTTTCATTACATTCTGAAAATTAATTAGGGAGGAATGTACAGTTGGTAATATTTGTGATAGCAGTTGACCTTGGAGGCTAATGTTAGTTGCTAAATCAGCTCCACGTGCATATCAAACAACAATATATGCATTTCCCTAGAGATAGTGATATCAAACAGCAATTTATGCATTTCCTCTATAATCTGCCCGTCTGTTAGTAAACAAAAGAATTATTGAGTTATCACGTATGTGTGATTATGGATACGTCACGTACACAGACAATCATTGTAATTAAACGGAAGAGACAAATATACTTAAAAATACATACCTATGTATAAAAGAGTATGTCTATAGGTATATATAGAAACAGACACTGTTTATTGTCATCAGTTAGATTATGTCTGTGGACAAGTTTGGTCGTGTCTTGCCCTCTGAGGGTAATGTAAGTGGCAAAGGACCACCAGGTGAAGGTTTTAAACTAACACCTGAAGGGAACTATGATATTGAAAATAAACGAATGGTTAACGTCGGTGTGCCCGTGGCAGACAACGACGCTGTTACGAGAACATACTTTGAGGCTAACACGATGCCAAACCTTCGAAACAGTTATTCTGCACGTAACAAAAGAATAGAAAATTTAGCGTCACCAAAGGAGCTCGGAGATGCCGTGAATTTGAGAACTATAGGTGAACAATGTGTACTGTACCAACAAAAAACAGTCAACGTAGGAGATAGGCTTATAACAAGGGTAAAGGATCCTATGGGCCCAAACCATGCGGCGACTAAACGTTATGTAGATGCTGCCATCCCTGCTAAAACTAGTAGTTATTGGAGTTTTGAAAAGCGACGTTTAGTTTCTGTAGCCGACCCACGTGATAATCAAGATGCCGTAACCAAGTCATATCTACTGGCAAACTGTCCAAAGAAACGCAAGTACGACTGGGACTTTGATAATATGGGAATTAAATCTGTTAGAGATGCGAAAGAAATGGATGAGGCCGTAAACTTAAAAGTGTTAACCGAAACAAAATCACATATTTTGGAGATATTGAGTCAACAAACAACAACGATAGGTACAGTGCTGACATCACTTAAAGAGACGGTTAATGCACTGGAGGGGCGGATTCATGAAAACAGCGTTAAATCAGAAAGACAACTCAGAAAGTTTGGTCAGGTACTTTTCTCCCATATTCATGGCGCTAAAGGGCGGAGTACAGAAACACTGACCGCCGATAACTACATAAACTGGGCGGAAGTCTTCGATGAGCAAGCTGAGGGGTAATATAAAGAGAAATATAGCTAGGTCCCTTCATTCCTTAACCATCCTTCGTATGGGACACATCTAATGAAGAAGAAAACGTCACGCTGTGGAAAGGGACTCGTATCTAGTGCACTCAAAGGAATTGGACATTTAGCTGGAACAGCCTTAAACAGGGGTATAGATCTACTACCAGTGGAACTTCACCTGCCAGGATACAGGTACTGCGGGGGTGGCACCAAGTTAAGGGAGAGGTTAGCTCGTGGAGATCAGGGGATAAACGGCTTGGACGAAGCTTGTAAGATCCACGATATAGCCTACTCAAAGTATTCAGACACTGCGCAGAGAGCACAAGCCGATAAAGACTTGGCTGAAAGAGCTTGGCAAAGGTTTACAGCGTCTGATTCATCCGTTGGAGAGAAAGCCGCAGCTTGGGTAGTTACAACAGCCATGAAGGCGAAGGCAAAGTTGGGTGGAGGTAGACGTAGGGGTGGTGGCGGTGTGGTTAAACGTAAAAAGACAGTAAAGCGAAACCAACGTGGAAAAGGGCTTTATCTAAGACCCTGGGTAGGCCGAGGTGTTAAGAATGCACCTAAGAACAAGAAGAAATGCACTTGTAAGAAGAAAAAAAAAACTTCAAATTAGTCTACGTTCCCGGACATGCCCTATCAAACCACGAACTCGTTAACTACGCTAAAAAGTTAAACATTCCACACTTTCGAGGTGTCTACATGAGGGACACACTTCCGAATAAACCTAGAGTGAACGAAAGCGCAATTATTAATTTGGACAGTATACAGGGGGAAGGTACACATTGGGTTTGTTATAAAAAGTTAGGTAACGAGGTGTTGTACTATGATAGTTTCGGTAACTTGCGTCCTCCTATGGAACTAATCATATATTGGGGCCCCAGTGTTAATATAAAGTATAATAACGAAAGGCAACAGGATTTTGACTCAGTACTCTGTGGGCACTTGTGCTTAGAGTTCCTCGTTGATAATGTTTTGCCTTAGCGGACAGAGTTCAACGTTAAGTTGTGAGATATTCCCTTCAATCGATTTATCGATAGGTGATTGGGAGATTGGCTTGATCGACCTCACAACGTACAATTCAATACCGAACATAGAAAAAGATGTGAACGATACATTCCACTACGGGGAGACTGTAATAAAAATTCCGACCGGCTCCTACGAGATTAGCGATTTAGAGAATTACATTAACAGTAACATAAAAGCTGGTGTAAGATTCAGTTTAAAACCAAACAATAGTACTTTGAAAGTTGAAATTACCTGTAGTGAACCCATTCACTTTGAAACGGTAAACAGCCTTGCTACCTTGCTCGGCTTTAATAAAACTGTATACGAAGCTAATAAAACTCACATGTCCGAGAATGAGGTTAACATTAACTCAGTAAATGTCGTTCGAGTCACATGTAACGTGGTAAGAGGCTCGTACCAGAACGGTCAGGAGAGCCATATAATACACGAATTTTATCCGTCAGTTCCACCTGGCTACAAAATAATTGAAACACCTCATAACGTGATATATTTACCCGTGAGTGTTCAAGCTTTGAACTACATTACTTGTGAGCTGAGGGATCAACAGGGGAAGTTGATAAACTTTAGAAACGAAACAATATCGTTACGTCTACACTTAAGGCGAAGCAATGGGATTAGTATTTAGGGAAACAGCCGTGTTGAAACAGGTCATTAGACCTAAAACACCCAAGGTGTTAACATCACGCAATACAAAGCTTTTAAGATCCTTAGGTTTTAAAATAAAAGTAAAGAATGTTAGAAATTGAGGGTGGAGTCGAATACAGTGATATTATCACTGGCTGCGAGTATCACACACACAAACCATACGCCTCTTCAACATTTAAAAACAATGATGAAATACGTATTACAATCAGTCAACAGGACATCATTACTGCTCCGTTTGAAAGTTCTCTGCATATTTCTGGTAAGATTACGGCTAAAAAGGTCGGTGGTGTAGCCGCAGACGTGTCTTTGGTTAAAAACGCTATGGCGTACTTGTTTGAAGATATTAGATACGAAATTTCCGGTATAACAGTGGACCGTACTAAAAACTTGGGTGTTGTATCAACTATGAAAAGTTTACTGTCACTTAGACAGAATGAAACGAACGCGATGAAAAATGCTTGTTGGTTCGGACCAGGGTCATCAGAAAATACAAAGGAGTTCACTTTCTCCGTTCCGTTAAGATTGCTCTTTGGTTTCATGGAGGATTACAAGAAAATTATTGTAAATATAAAACAAGAATTGATTCTGTTGCGGTCAGCAAACGACAATGATGCGATGTTATCAGAGGATGCACTATCACACAGCCTAGAGATAACTGATTTATACTGGCGTGTACCACACTTGACTGTTTCCGATAGTTACAAAGAAAAACTTTTGAGGCTCGTTAATAAAGACACGCCGATTCATCTTCCCTTTAGGTCGTGGGAGTGTCACGAATATCCCACGCTCCCACAAACAAAGAGACATAATTGGACTGTAAAAACATCATCACAGATAGAGAAACCCCGCTATGTGATACTAGCGTTTCAAACTGATAGGAAAAATAATATAAAAATGAACATGTCAGGTTTTGACCATTGTGATTTAATGGATATCAAGTTGTACCTCAATTCAAGTTACTATCCGTACGACAACGTCCGAGGTGACTGGAGTTTATTCTACGACATGTACGCCAAATTTCAGTCTTCATACTACGGTGTTTCCAATTCACCTATCATGGACTTGGATACTTTTAAATCGAAATGTCCGATCTTTGTAATTGATTGCTCTAAGCAGAACGATTCAATCAAGTCTGGACCTGTTGATGTACGCGTCGAATTTGAATTTAAAAATAATGTACCGGAAAAGACTACAGCTTACTGCTTAATACTTCACGATGTACATTTAATGTACAATCTTTTAACAAATACAGTAAGAACGGTTATGTAATAAAAGGGGGTGGGGGTAGGTGAAGGGAGGGGGGAATAGTATTTATTAATCAAACTGGATCGGTTTATTCAGTTGAGAGGATGGAGTCGCTAGGTGAGTATCTCATGCAACGTAAGCCAATCGATTTGTGGAAGCAGGACTTGACAGCTTTTCTAAAGGTTATGTACAACATAACCTCTGATTTCACCAATGTTGTCACGGTGGGTCTGTTTGATGAGTTTCACTTTCAAGTGGGGGTCTTGTTTCATAAGCAAGGCATGCGGAAATACGTTTTACTAAACAACGAACAATTCACAAAGTTGAAGGAATTGGAACCTTCAATTACTCATGATCTTTGTAACAAAGGTGGTCTTCAAAGGAGATTCATTGATGAGGACATTAAATGCACTATCCGTAACATATACCAAAAGCCCCATGTAGATCTATGCGATAAATTTAATGAAACATCTGTTCTTTTCACTAAAGGTGAATGGTTGACCTTTGTCAGCTTATTACCGTGCATTTCACGGTACGTAGAGCAGTTATCCTGTGTAGAGCCTTACCTAATTGGTCACATTGATCGGGTTATGCTTAGTGATTCTGTCTATGTGCCCCCACCTCCGGAGGTAAACGGTTGGGACGCGGACCGCTTGCAGGACGAGGTTGTTTGGTATAAAAAGACTAGGTTCACTGTAGGTCGATCTGGTGCTAATTTTAAAGTAAAGGGGGGAAGTTTAGAAAATGGGGGTGGTGGAGGGGAGGGGGGGTATGGTTAGTGGTTGATAAAAATATCTTATTCAGTTGAGAGGATGGAGCCGCTAGGTGAGTATCTCACGCTGCCTAGGCTCGTGGAGCCAATCGACATGTTAAATGGAATTTTTCTAAAACGGGTCTTCTTTCTGAATGAAAACTTTTCGAAATCACTTACTGTTGGAATTTTTAAGAATCGGGACTATAGTCTTGGGGTAATGTTCAAGGGACGACACGACTACGTGTTCTGGTCGTTTGGTGTATTTAACCAATTTAGTGCAAATTTCAATAACATCTCTAAAGCCTTAACAGATAATAAAAAGATTTATTTGGAGATTGATGAAAAGGAGGTTATTAAAGTTTTATCGGTCTTTGGGGTACCGCATGTCTTCCTTGGCAATACTTTAACGCTTGGTGCGAGCGAACAAGCCCAGTCTTCTACCGACCACCCAGGTAGCACCTTGGCACTTAACGTGGGTGAGTGGGCACAGTTTCTATCCAACCTTCCGTTAATACAGTTGGAATTGCGGGAGTTGTTTTATGAGGAAGACCTTATAAAACAATATCTCTGTGGAGGATTCCAAAGTCCATCTCCACACATTTTCAATAGATTAACTTGTGAAATTAATAGAGTCAATGGCTGCGGTAGTTGAGTTTCACGCCTTTATTGATAATAATAACCGTTTTATAGTTAAAGAATTGGCAATAGTAAGCGAACATTTTCAAATACAGATTGTTTTCAAGCCGCCTTATTGCAAGTGTGCACTCGATGAGAAACAACAAAGGACGGCCAGATGGCTGATCCGACACTTGCATGGGATAAAATGGGAAGAGGGTAGCGTAGACTACGATGAAAATTTAATCCGCATACTTTGTACACCCTTTACCAAAATTTATACTAAAGGGTTGGAAAAGGTCAAGTTTTTAAGGGAGTTCCATCCTAACGTGATTGAACTACCTAAGGGTTGTTCAGAGGATACTTGTTCATCCACTTGTATATTACCTGTACACGCCAACTGTAACTTTAAGTGTGCCTTTAAAACAGCACACCAAGAGTATAAAAGGCTGTCTGAACTGTAATTTAGTCATTATGTCTCTAACCATCATGGAGGACACATGGGCTATGCTGTCAAAGGAGCCAAAGGCTCCAGTTGGTGTTATGACCGACAGCTTTATTATGAAATTTGACAGGTACGTTAAATGGGACCTACTGTCAGCCCACTATGATTTTTCACTAGATATGTTGAGAATTTACCAACACACAGGGTGAACTGGGGTTTGCTTTTAAAAAGGACAAAGTTTACCGAAGATATACTGAGAGAGATGTCACCGAACTTTGATATCGATTGTTGGGGAATTATAAGTAGATACCAGTCTTTGTCGGAACAATTTATCGAGGAGTTTTCAGACAAAGTGGTCTGGGGGGATATTATACTATATCAAAACGTAAGTGGAGCTTTTTTTATTAAACACTATAGGAGGGTGTGTGAAGTAGATGAGTGAACTTACGTCCTATGGCTGGCCTAAACTCCGTAAGTCCAGGACATGAACTGTCGAGGTGAGGGCGGCCCAAAGTTAATAAAAAAATCGCCCGACTGTCCTCTAAGGTAGCCGTAAAACGCATAAGTCCTGAGGCAGTCCTGCAGCTTGGGGCTGGCTTAACCTCCGTAAGACCTCGAGCCGCAGTCCGGGCCCTCGTACAGTTTGGTTGAATGGTTGGCTTAGAACCCATAAGTCCAAGGTGTTTATGAATTAAGCTTCACCTAAAATAATAAAATATAAAAATATAAAAATATAAAATACAGAAAAAAAAAAATTATAAAAGTAAATACAAAAATAATAGTGGGAGGTAGCAATTTTGTTATGGAGTGGCTACCACCGTAACTTGCGATGGATGGGGCAAGTTACAATAAAGTAAGTGAGACTAGGCCTACTGGGGATACTCACTATAATAAAAAACGCGCCGAGATCCTACCTCTTGGGTGGTGTGGAAACTGGATCATCTAATCAATTGGAAAAGGTTTTTTTTTAATTCTACAGCCCCTCCACCGCTGCAGAAAGTGATGGCCTTCCGAAAAATCACACTAGTTGCCATCTCCTAAAAATTAAAAAATTTTCAAAAAATAAAATGAAGTGACAGAGTGTCGAATTTAGAATAGAAAAAAATATTCACCAGGGATTCACCAAGAGTCTAGGGTCTGAAGGGATAGGTAGAAATGTCTTCAAAACACATACATCCGTACTTGATAATGAGACTTCTTTCACAATTTTGGCATTCAGTTATCAAATCCTGTGATCGTTCCAACCACTCTCTCTCATGCATGGGACCATAGATGTTTGTGTGTACCTCGTCTTCATCATAGCAAACAAGGAAATTGTCTCGTACCTCTCCATGGTAATAAAAACCTTCTCCATGGATGTTTGTGTGTACCTCATCTCTATCATAGCAAACAAAGGAATTGTCTCGTACCTCTCCATGGTGATAAAGAGCTTCTAGCATCTCTCTACAATCCTCACAAAATATCTCACCTCGGTACATAAAGAATCTTATGACTATAGTTATACACGTAGCTCTGTGTTCTTCTGTTATATCCCAACAGACAGTACGGGGGACTTGTCCGTGTATAGCCCACTCAATGTCACGAAGGTTATCAAATTGAGACGTGAACCTGCTAAGACACAGTTGGTACAAGGAGGGAACCATGTTTTGGGGAATGGGTAAGTGTGGATTGAAGCGGACACCTAATCACAAGAGTGGGGGGGGGAGGGGGCTCACGGAAGCTATCATAAACCACAGCGTATCTTTGTTGCATTCTTGATAAAGTGCAACATGTATGGAATGCACTTTAGGTACTATAAATACATGCTGCACTTTGTGTTTCGCATATTGTTATCGCTTTATGTTTCGCACGATGCAGTCCTTAGGCGGTGTCCTTTTCATCTGTCTGCTTTCCGCTACCTTCTCCATGGGCTCGGACGAGGAGCTTAATCGGGTAGGTTTGTTTCCAATGTAAGGGTTAACTACATTGTTGACTTGTAATGTAGTTGACTAAGGCAAGTTGTTTGTTCAGACTCGACCAACTCCGATAGAGCCATGGTGGAGCAACCGACAGTTCTACGAGACGGCCGATGGGGAACTGGTGGAGGTCTACGTTAATGTATGTATAAGTTTCAGTAGAGTCATTCCAGTGTTTGCAAAGATTAAGCGTGATGTAGTAAGATTGTATTTCTTTTCCAGATGGGTCCCCTGGTGTCTCCCCCAGGTCGGAGGCTGACCGAGGTAATTGACGTTATATGTTGCTTTCTATGAATTAATCATTAGCCTATTACTGATTTAAAACATTTGGATTCAAATGTTTCAGGAGGAACACGATGCCCGTCGGGGTGCCATGTTCAGGAGCGGGCGTTTTATCGAGACTCGCAGGACCTTCTTGGAGGGTTATTCTGCGACGGTCGTCAGGTTGGAGGTTGGTAAAGTTTATTTAGAGTGTATAATGGTTTACTTATACTAAGTGATGATCCAAACTGTCTTATTATTAGGACGAGGCCTCCGGCCCAACCACTTCAGGCACTGCCCCAAGCACCTCGGCTGGCCCATCCGCCTCCACTGGCCTGAACACCTCCACCATGGGTAATGGGGTGTTGTACATAGACCTCGCGGAGGATGACCTTCCCCTGTCAGGTACCTCCATCACTGAGGAGGAGTGGCACCTGATGAGTGGCAGTCCTGTAGGAGTAAGTACTTTCGTTATATTTCTTCTTTTTTCTTTATTGCTGTATAGTTAGTTTATTTGTTTGTAATGTGTTTGGTTGTTGTTGAACAGCCAGAAGCGGAGGATGACGAGGACATACCTTCCAGTCAGGAGGGTAGGGTAGTGTACTGTGCCGTTTGTATGCTACGCCTACCCACTCTGCTTCTGGTGCCGTGTCACCATGTGGTATGTGCATGGTGTGGGCCCAGGCTGCGCGTGTGCCACATCTGTAGACACCCCATCACCAGGAAGGAGAGGGTTTATTTGTAGGTTTGTTGATTTTTTTAACCTTTTCGGTTGTTGAGACATTTCTTATTTTATTTATTGTGGAGGTCTTAGGTCATTTAGTTGTACGAATTAAAAAACGACCTTGTGTCCGAGTGGTTCCGTTTCCGACTCCTAACCCAACTTTGACTCATCAAAACCCACCAACTACCTCCTGTACCTAGACTGCAACAACACTGAATGACCCTACCACTTTACATACTACAAACACTGAAGTCGGGTACGCTAACCACTAGGCCACGGAGGGTTGATAGCTTTTTGTCTAAATTGTTTAATATATATTACTGTTATTTAATGTTCTTCCATTCCTCTTAATTTGATGTTATACTGATATGGTTGTTTAATTTACTTTTGAGTTCTTATCTACAGGCACACGCTCACTCGCACACACCTTTCACCCTTTTGTTATTTCTAAATATATATATATATTGTCTTTGTACTCACAGGCTCACAAACCTACTCACTTACCAAGTGGTGCTCCACAATGGTCCACATCCCTCTTTACACCAGATGAGGGTTTTTTCAACTTGAACCTAAAATCATTTAGAGAGTTGTTGTAGAAATTTCATGACTCTTATCAATTGTTTGTAATTTGCTGAGAACGTTTGCCTCGGATGGGTGTTTTTCACCTACTGCTGTGTGTCTATTTTTTTTTCTTTTGTTTTGTTTATTGTTTTTTGTTAAATTTGTTATTTTGAATCCGTAGGTCTCGAATGGATGTTTTTCACCTACTGCTGTGTGTCTAATTTTTTTTTCCTTTATTTATAATTTTTTGTAGAATTTATTATTTGACTTAATAAATTATATGGCTTGTTAGTCTTGTTCCAAGTGTTGCTTCCACTATGTATACCTTTGTTGCAGATGAACCTACTGGCTGCGAGATAATACGTTTAGGTTTAGTATATTTTTAGAACTAGTATAATATAGGTTTAGAAGTGTATGTAGTGTGTAGGTGTAGTATATTTTTAGAACTAGTATAGTATAGGTTTAGTTTATATTGTTTGGAAGTGTATGTAGTGTGTAGGTTTTGTATATTTTAGAGGTAGTGTAATGTAGGTTTAGTACATCTTTTAGAACTAGTATAATATTCTTTCTTTATGTGGAGCTAGACTGCATGTATTCATATATGTATTTTTAATGGATTATTTTATTTTACCTGGCCACACAACTAGATTAAGTGGCCAGTACATTTCCAAACAATTTATTTGTTATACTCTTGTAACTTATTGTGGAAATAAATCATTTATTCATTTATTCATTTATTCATATAGGTTTAGAAGTGTATGTAGTGTGTAGGTTTTATTTTACTGTTTGAAAATAAAGTTTTGTTATACTGTATTGGCTGAGTTTTAATTTCTACTATGTAGCAACACTTACCTACATTTCGCTAAGCACTTTTATAAGTATTGAGTTCTTACCGTTGAGGTGAATAAACAACTAGGTATGGACTTGAAGGAAGAAGGAATTATGTGTACTCTATATGACTATAATTATTAAGGGTGTTACACTGTACTTACGTTGTATCGGGCTTTCCTTTATACCAATTAGCTAGGTTTTTTGTTTATGTACCATCAAGCTATTTTTAGCTTGGTACTCTACCATATATTGTTAGCTTGTTTTTCTTTGCATTGTACCATTTTACTTTGTTTCTTTCATTATTTAGATAGTCAGAAAGAGGTATACCACTACTTTTACAGGACACTTACAAGGTACACATTTTTACACTTTTCACACGGACTTACACTTAAGTTTTACACACCTAAATAATTGTCAAAATAGTAAGAAGAACTTGAAATTAAAGAAGTGAAGATATTCAATATTGTAAGTATTTTAGCAGAATGGATTGATTTAAGTGGATGTCCATAACTTTTTACGATAATGCTTCCGTTGGAATTGGTGTTGTTATCTGTAATGGTCATTTTGCGATAACGGTGATGTACACGGTAGTGGTGGATAGATGAACATTCAATCTATCGATGTATCGATGTTATAATGTCTTTTTTTACTCGATGACGGGTGACAGGTGGTAGCGTTTTGGTTGTCAATGGGGTTATTATTGTTTTATTAGTGTAGATGATGATATAGCCTAAGTTCTTTTGTGATGTGCCAATGACATTAGGAGTGTAATTGAACTGAAAAAGGTTAAATTATGAGGTGATTTATAAATATTTATTCTTATTATTATATTATATTACTGTATGTTAATATACTATTATTATATTATATAATTGTATTTTACTCTCTATTTGTTATTACAATAGACCCTACGAGTTTATTTATTGATCTGGAGTTGTAACATTATTATTTTTTACGTTATTGTCATTCATAGTTTTATCCGTTTCGTCATTAAATGGTTATTACGTATACTCTATTTATCATTGTTATTGTCAAGTTGTACAATTGTTTAATATTATCATACAGCATTTGTTAGTGCATTTCTGTGTCAGTGTCAGGGGCCGTTAGGGACCAATGTAATCCCCTTATCTGCCCTTTAAATAAAAGTACGAAAGAAAAAAAAAAAAAAAGATTTAAAAAAGCTAAAGAAAGGGGCAGAAGGGGACTCCACATATTGTATTTTGGTTTATACATTTACACATGTACGTTGATGTCTTGAGTTCACTCGTTATTGTTCGAAACTGTAATATTGTGTTATATATTTAATCTCCTGTTTTTGTATTGAATTCAGGTAATGTTGAGGCTGAAGTGTATCAGTGATATTTATAAAATAGTGTACTTGGCTCACTATGAAGTACATTAATTAGTTATTGTTTAAAGTGAATGTGGAAACTTCATGGTATATAACAGGTAACATCCATCGTCTGTTCATGCAATAGCAACAAGCAGTGGATGTTCATTGAGCAATAGATGTTTAACAAGCAAACGTGTAAGAATAATAACTACACAGATATGAACAGCACTAACAAGCATGAAGGTGATAAACTAGGAAAATACAGAATTAGGGTGAGGTACGTATAATTAGATCAAGTGATACCTAAAGTGGATTTCAGGTGATGACTGTATTAGATGTGCTTTAGGACTTTTACGCTATGAGTGCATCTAGCTTGTGGACTGTACAGGGCTCTCTATGGGCTCATGTTTATAGATTTTTTCAAATTGTACTAGGTCTTGGGAAGACTATATGGCATATGGGAGGCCATGTGTGTTTGAGTGATTGTTGTAAGATGACGAGTCTTAAGGTATGTTTTTGGAAAATAAACTTTGGTATAATCTAAGCTTCTAGGGAAAGTTTTGTAGTGGTAATATGGGGGTTGGGGGCAAATTAAATAAAGGCTTGGTTTAAATAGGTAGGTATAACAGTAGGTGATATATGGGGGAGCTAGGTAGAATTAGGTTTAGAATTAGTTTCAATATGTAGGCTAAAAGTAGGTGTGTGAGAGTTAACCTGGATGCGCATGCGTCGCCCGGCATTGCCGCCAGGGGCACTACGGTCGCTAGGTATTGCTGCATTGCCACCAGGGGCGCTACGGTCGCTAGGTATTGCTGCTTGGGGCGCTGCGATCGCCAAGGGCGCTACGTTGCCGCCAGGGGCGCTACGGTCGCTAGGTATTGCTGCTTGGGGCGCTGCGGTCGCTAGGGGCGCTGCATTGCCACCAGGGGCGCTGGGATCGCGTTGCCGCCAGGGGCGCTACGTTGCCGCCAGGGGCGCTACGGTCGACATTTGTTATAGTATATATGGTGTTGATTTTATATAGTATAAAGACGCCATGTTGGATGGGGGAATTTTGGGGAGGGAATTTTCCCACGGGGTGTGAGTTGGCGCGGGCGGGAAAAGACGCCATATTGGATCCGGTCGCCATCTTTTGTATTTTATATAGTATGATGTGGGAATTTGAGGGAAATTTGAGGGTAATTTGAGGGTAATGTGGGGGGAAAGAGGGTAATGTGAGGGAAATGTGTGGGAAATGTGGGTAATGTGAGGGAAATGAGGGAAATGTTAGGGAAATGAGGGAAATGTGAGGGAAATGGGGGAAATTTTGTGGGGGAGGGGGTGGGGGGTTGGCAACACTGCGCCGCCATCTTGGATCCGGTCACGTGACCAAAAAAAAGTGGGTCTCGCTCCATCAAGAAATATCTACTACCCACCCACCCACATTTTAAAAAATATGATAAAATATGTTTTATCAAATATTTGAGTGGTACTTTATAATACACAGTTCAATAAAACAAACCTTAGTGTATAGCTATAGATATGTACCTGTATATAAAACAGAATAGGAAGTTATTTATTTTTATATTATTTTTAATATAGGCCTATAATATTGTTTTATATTGATAACTTATTATTGTAATATTATAAGTTTAATAATTACAATTAACAATATTTATCTACATTTAATTCAAATCCATATTAACTTCAAGTCAAAACCAAGCAAGTTTCTTGAAGAGCGACTAAGGAGTTTTAAAAGGAAATGTTATAAAATCTTCTCACAGAAAGGCCGGATATGTGGCTGCCGCAGTTAACTTCCGGGACAAGATTACAGGAAGTTACTATTTTTAACAGGAAAACGTTATTACCTTTCCAATAGCACTGCAATTGTGTCACTCTCCTTGAGTAGGATTGTATGAGATAATAAATGGTAATAGTTATGAATTTGAAATAAAGACTATTGTACTTTTATATAAACTATGTAAGTGTACATTTTACATTTCTCAACAAAATAAATTAAGTTTTTGAAGTACTGCAACATTTATAAAAATTTGAAAACAAAATTAAAAATGATTACTATTTAGATTTGTAATTGTTATATTATTTTATTATTAATGGTATTATTCATGTAATATTTTATTATTTAACAATATAAATATAAAAACCCCTTTTAAAGTTGATTAGACCTAATTTCAGTATGTTTGAATATAACAATTGTTATTGTTGTTAAACTTTTTATTAATTTTCGATGTTTTCCAGTTATATACGTATTTATTTTTTTTTAATAATCAAATAGACTTTATTGTCAACAATAACGCATTGTAAAGCTATATTATTCTATATAATTTCAAAGCAAAATGTATTAGTGTTAAATACATTATTGCTTCTTTTTTAATAATATGAATTTTAAATTAAATATAATATATTAACCTACTTAATTTCACTATGAAATAACTATACGCATATTTTATGCGGTTTAAGGGCCTTTTTAAAATAATCTAAATATGTTATTTTTCATTTTTTTAAATTAGTAAGAGAGTAAAATAATACATAATATTGGGACAATTTATTAAATTATTTAAATATATAATAAATATAATAATACGTACTTTCACTCAATAAAATTTACATAGAAATAGGTTAAGTGATACACGAAGTAATTGACGTGTGTATAAAGAAAAACAATTAAGTATTTATAAGTATAACAAGACGAGAACTAAATTACATATTTAATTTTACTTTGCTTGGTAATATTATAGAAAAAAATTACCTTTCTATTTTACTGAGAGTGAATAAAAAACGTTGTTATTACTTTAGCTCTTTTGTCAAAATATAAATTTTAAAACATAATTGAAGATTATAAAAATTTCAAGATTTATTAATACACAGTCATATTTATATAAAGATTTGGAAATCTGATTTATGGATTATCTTTGATATTATTTATTACTAACACTATTATAGTAAATTTTTTACAACAATTAAATATAAGTTATTAAAAAACAATATTTAAAAAAACACACTTGGTTATTTTGATTCCAACGAACCCCAAAATGAATGTTTAGACCAAAGGTTAACAGATTTTTTTGATCGATCACTATACTTTCTCTATGCTGACGCATATGGGAGAAAGTAAAAGGGAACCAAGAATTAGTTACACAATTGTAATCCGGGTTGGACCGTGTCTGGTTTTTATGTACACTATGTACAAATTGCCGACGTTTCGAGCACATTGCAGTACTCATCTTCAGGGCGACACACTCTGCTATATTGTCGGGGTCTCAAATTGTAACCACGGGCATTCCTGTCTTCGATGTTTCTAGCTGGGAGGCAGGTTTAGGTACGCAAAGGTCATTGTTTGTGTCCGGGTGAATTGAGGTTATGCCATATGTTGTCTTCCCACCTGATTTAAAACTATTCTTACATTTAGGTAATTTTTTTATTATGGGCAGCCAAGAATCATGAATGCCAAATCACACCATTATCCGGCACAAAAACAATCCGTACTTAATACACTAATAAACCGTACAATATCTTTGTCAGATAAAAATAGCTTTAAATCAGAAAAATTACATCTGTTTAAAACACTTCAACAAAATGGATATTCGACAGTAAATATTAAAAAAGTATTTAGAAAACAAGAACAAAAAGTTAATCACGTTCATAACACAAGAGAAGTAACCCAGCTTCCGGATAGGATTAAAACTGTTGTACTTCCATACATCAAGAGTACTACAGATAAATTAGCTAAAATTTTAGGGAAATACAATATAAAAACATTCTTCAAGCCACATAGGAAAATTAAAGACTATCTACGCAGTGTAAAGGACAAGATTAAACTTCAAACTCCCGGAGTGTACCATATACAGTGTAGTTGTGGTCAGTGTTATGTGGGTGAAAGCCGCCGTCTAATTTCTACAAGAATTAAAGAACACATTCGGTGCACCAAGAAATTAGATACAGAGATATCAGCTGTGGCAAAGCACTGCACTGAAAATAAACATTTGATTTTATTTGACGAAACCACCGTTCTGGCCCCCATACAAGATAATTTTAAAAGAAAAATCAGAGAAGCAATAGAAATTAAAAAACATCCTAATAATATGAATCTTGATGATGGAATTAAAATTCATGATTCTTGGCTGCCCATAATAAAAAAATTACCTAAATGTAAGAATAGTTTTAAATCAGGTGGGAAGACAACATATGGCATAACCTCAATTCACCCGGACACAAACAATGACCTTTGCGTACCTAAACCTGCCTCCCAGCTAGAAACATCGAAGACAGGAATGCCCGTGGTTACAATTTGAGACCCCGACAATATAGCAGAGTGTGTCGCCCTGAAGATGAGTACTGCAATGTGCTCGAAACGTCGGCAATTTGTACATAGTGTACATAAAAACCAGACACGGTCCAACCCGGATTACAATTGTGTAACTAACTTATATATCGACCGTGGAAGTCTCCATACGAAGGAACCAAGAATTTACAATATCAACAACAAATACGTACGCAATAGTACTTCATATGTTCTCAATGCACTCCGGTGCATCGGTGGATGAACATTGTTCACAACAGTCTTTACAGGGCGATTAAACAATAAGAATGCATAAACTATATAAATAACCTTATCTTTTAATGAAATAAATTACTCATCTACATAATTTACTGTTTAAGACACCTCCATAATTCAATCTAAATCTATATTAACGTGGGTCAGAAGTATATTACATTTGCTATCTGTGAATAACAAATCTCAATCAAAATTGCTGTACATTAATGAAAAATCAGACACCATATCTTCCGAAGAGTCAACAGTTCATCGTGGAAACGTACCTGCATAACGATATAAACACATAAATAGTGTCTTTATTTACATGTGATTTTCATTTAACACTGGTTTTCAAGATAGCTTAATTCACATATGATACAATACATAACTAAACTACTTTTTTCAAATGAGTTGTAAAGCTTTAATAACCTAACGATATGACACTCGTAGGTAGGGTATTATACTCTTGGGCTAAAATATGTTGTTGACAACAGAAAAATAAACAAAACTAAATGTTATCGACCATAATAATATAAAATCAAATTGCGTTCCTTCACTGAAATGGTTTCTAGATACGAACATAGAACGACGATGGTTGATCGTCTATAGAAGTACGTGCAACTATCGTGATCCTATCAGAACAAAGTGGGGAACGAACATCGGGGAGAAGAGAAGAATAGGGATACATTTGCGTGACAAAGGGGGCCATTACCGACAGCACTGTTGTTTCGAAATCGTCCATGTTGTACACTGATCGTATTCTTTAACAACAGAACTTTTCATTCTCCTGCACAGGTATTTGTAATTTTCTTAATATTATTATTACAATTGTTTCCTTTAAAATCTTAATTAATTCACTTAGATAACACAATGTGAACAACAATATATTGTTGACCATGCACTAAAATATTGTTTGTCGAACGTTTCCACAACAAACAATTTAGCGAGTTAGCTCAATCAACCATAAATTGGTGTTAATAGTTAGCTATACTATTTAACATTTTATATCATGAAATGACTTCAACTACAATTATTTACATGAATTTATAGAACAAGAAATCAAACAGTGCATAAAGAATTTAGCTCAATGATGTTTCACACCAAATTTCAATGTCATAAATGACGAGGAAATGAACTTTACTCCCTATTAAGTTTTTATCGTAATTATAAATATTACAATAAAAAAGATAATATGTAAGTTAAAAAAAAAATAAAGATTTATCAATTAATAGAATAATATGAAAAATTGTATGCCACCCAAGTGACATTCAAATAAGGCTATTGCCTGATAAAAAACAGAGGTATATTTATGCTTAAGGGTTGTTAGTAAAAGGGGAGATATTTGAAGTTGTAAAGTGTATTTGCCTGAAACGTTGAATATTTACGAGAGTTTTATTTAAACAGTAATTGAACAGCTGAATATGATCTTTCCTTATTCCTGAATATGACATGATATTCCTTGTCTACAAGTTGATATTATAGATAGTGTAATTATAATTTTTGTTATTGAAGTATGATTGATTACAAGTCTATAGTGAGAAGTTATGTAATACACTTCATATAGCATTCTCTCCGTTTTCCTCCCTTACTCAACACAGGAAAATATCTTCCAATGAAAGATTGTTCTATTTTACGTAGTTTACATTACTCGTTATTCTTCTTCGGTTGACATGATAAATTTTTAAAAAATATGTACCACAAAGGTTTTTATCCTGCTATTAATTTAGATAAACATAGATTAATATAGTTTAGTAAAACATTTGTTCAATTAAATATTTAACGTTACATTTAATTCAAATATATTTTAAAATGCATCTATAATGCATTTTTATTTTTTATATCAAAATACATATTTAAAATTAAACATACTTTCACTGTGTTAAAATATGAAAATATAATAGGCTGATAATCTGTTAACTATATGATTAGCATTTCATTTGACTTTAGATTTGCATTATTGTATTTGCCGAGAGTTTATTTAATTCTCTTACTTAGTCCAGTAGTGCTACAATGCTACATATGTGTTTTCCTCCAAATTTTTAATCGTTATCGTGTTCTATTGGCAGAAAACTGTAACCACTTCCACTAGACAATGTTCTGCAGATCATCCTGCCATCTACGACGAGGTCTTCCCCCTGGTCACTTACTTGCTCCAGTAGTGCTACAATGCTACATATGTGTTTTCCTCCAAATGTTTAATCGTTATCGTGTTCTATTGGCAGAAAACTGTAACCACTTCTACTAGACAATGTTCTGCAGATCATCCTGCCATCTACGACGAGGTCTTCCCCCTGGTCACTTACTTACTCCAGTAGTGCTACAATGCTAAATAGGAGTTTTCCTCCAAATGTTTAATCTTTATCGTTTTCTATTGTCAGAAAACTGTAACCACTTCCACAAGACAATGTTCTGCAGATCATCCTGCCATCTACGACGAGGTCTTCCCCCTGGTCACTTACTCCAGTAGTGCTACAATGCTACATAGGTGTTTTCCTCCAAATGTCCAAATCTTAATCGTTATCGTCTTTATCGTTATATCTTTATCTTTATCGTCCAAATCCAAATCTTTATCGTTTTCTATTGGCAGAAAACTGTAACCACTTTCACAAGACAATGTTCTGCAAATCATCCTGCCATCTACGACGAGGTCTTCCCCTTGGTCACTTTTTAATTTTTCTCAATTTATACCTTTTTATCACACTTATCCATGTCATTCCTCTCTAACCGTCCTCTCCTTTTAAGTGTGCAAGTCGGTCTTGATTATTCATTATCCTCCAAAATATATCTCCGACCTCGAAAAATTCTTCTTAACAATTTTTTTTACAATACTTAATCTTTCAGAAATGCTTTGTATTGGTGCTCAAGCAGGAGAAATACATTGAGATGTATGCTGCTCTAAACGTTGGTGTTTTCCACATAAAACCTAATCCTATAATTAAGCAAACAATTTCTTTCCAAAGGAGTTAAGTTTATTTAACTTCATTTGCTATTATAATTATTATTATGTTAATAATCAGGTACAACCATTATCAACATTTTAAAAATATTTCCCTTTAATTATATCATGGAAAACACTTGTTTTAATTTTCGTAAAAATGAAATAAAATTAAGTAGATCTAAAAAATGTTACAAAATCATTAAATAAATTTCTTGTTTAAATTACTGTATACTCAACAAGCTATATAGCTTGTTTAAAATTACTGTATTTACACAATTATTAATGCAGTTTGGTCTAGTCACACATAAATTACCTTTATATTATACAGAATGGGGCAATTAAAACACTTTTAAATATATACCTTAGTCACCATTATTAATATCAATAATCACCCTACTAACCTGTATCATTATATTTTAGTTCTAGTTTTAGTTAAGTTAAATGGGCTAATTTTAAAGGCCATTGTAAACCTAGTCTTTAGAGTAATAAACATATAATCCCTACTAGTATCAACATTTTGTGTACTCCATTTTGAAATGTAATATTTTCCTAACCTTTGGTGAACTATACTAAATGTTATATTTCCATCAATGAGATATTCAAAAAATAATGAATTCTTGTACCGAAAGTTTAATATAGTGAACAGATTGACATACTAGATTTTTTCTAAAGCAGAATTTAGGGTGTTGATTCGTCATCGGAATCTTTCACTTTATATCAGAAGGTGATAACATCGTTTACGCGCCACAATCCTTTATTAGTAAAGGATTTATAGCAAACTAAATAAAATAAGGAGACTTAAGACTCAGTAGATAGGTTAACCCACCGCCCACACATACACGTACAGTGATATTGATCCACCCGCCCACCCATACACGTACAGTGATATTGACCCACCCGCCCACCCATACGCGTACAGTGATATTGACCCCCCCCCCAATACATGTACAGTGGTAATGAACCACCCGCCCAACCATACACGTACAGTGATATTGACCCCCCCCCCAATACATGTACAGTGGTAATGAACCACCCGCCCAACCATACACGTACAGTGGTATTGACCCACCCTCCAACCCATGCACGTACGGTGGTATTGACCCACCAACACACGTACGGAGGTACAACCAACCCACCCACCCATACACGTACAGTGGTGCGACCCACCCGCCCACCCATACACGTACAGTGATACAAATACACGTACAGGGGATTAATACTTGTAGTTTCAGTTCTTTCTAAGGTTATAAGGGACTGTATGATAGAACTCACTGATGAATATATCATTGTAATATCTGTAAATGTAAGTGTTTTAGCAGAGCAAATATTTTATGGCTTAGCTCATGTACATTAAAATTGAATATCTACTTTACACTGTAATTAATAGTTAACCTCACACACAAATATTATTGATACAATTTGGTTTTGGTAGTATTATGAGTAGAATACTTCACTTTTAAAATGTGCTAAACATATTATAAATGCAAATTGGGTTTAATCCTTTTTTTAATGTAAATGTTTTCTCTGGTTTTTATTTTAGTTATTTAGTTAAATAAAGTAGTTGGTTATGAGCTGTCTACCCAAACTATTTCACTTTGTAAAGACAGTAGTGTCCAAATGGGGCCGCTGCCCCAATCGATAAAAGTGATTTACGACTTCCGGTGAGCTGTCAAAGTTAAAGGGAAAAGAGGAGCTGAGTGACGTCAGCTTGTGACGTCAGCTGATGACGGGGACAGTGACGTCATGGGGTTATGTAGGTCAAGGCCATTCGAAAGAAGTTTTAAAAAAGATCTTGCACGAGTTCCATTCGATTGTAGTATTCATTCGGTCATTTTTGATTCGATTGTTAATAATCGAATAGAAAGAACCGAATGGATATACTACTATTATTGAATGAAACTCGTGCAAGATCTTGACTATTAATATAATCATTTATTATTAACATAGTTGTTACAAATATAGCCTTAAAAATTGTTTTATCACTAAGTTGAACTGTCCATTCGTTGCATGAGTAAACCAAGCCTGCGACGTACTTCTTCAAGTTTGGTTGTATGGTTTTCTTGATATGTTTTGCATTTGCAATAGCTAAAACATTTACACTTAGAACAAGCTCTTCCATCCACTTGATCGTCTGGTAATTTAAAACATTTAAATCGCAACAGTAGCAAACCATTAGATCGAAAGATGCAACTCTTTTATTATTCGCAGACATGTTTTTTCTTCTTCTTCTTTTTTCTTTTTCTTTCTATGTGAGTATGTGTTTTGTGAAAGAGAAGCTCGATGTGCACTGTTGAAGAGCTGGACGCGAAGTGATGTAGCGCTAGCATGTCGGTACTCGGACTTTCCCCCACCACTACCAGTACCCCCACTACATTACTCCCTTCTTCTTCCACTGATCAAGTCCATTTTCTGAACTAAATTGTTATTAAATTGAAAGAAACACAAGTCCCAAGGTCAAACATACATTTGAAGTTTGTACAAATCATGTTTACAATTGTCTAGAAAAGCTTGAAAAAATACAAGTCCCAAGGTCAAACATTTGAACTTTAAAAAAAAGCAACACGACAGCATATGTTTCCATATACTGTCGTGTTGCTTTTTTTCTTTTCTTTATTTTATTCTTTTCTTTTAAACTTTGAACAATACAGAGTAGTTACATATATTTATACATCAGTTTAAATTATTTTACAATCGATTAGAAATGTTACAACCCAACTATGAGATAACAAACTTTATACAATTGACTAGAAATGCTACAAGACAACTATATACAAATTACAAACTCTTTACAATTGGCTGGAAAAGTTACATAGAAATAATACATCCATCATTCGTGTGTGACGTGCAGAGTGAGTTCAGTGGAATTGTTTCCGCTCGATCCGTGGGACACCAGATACAGGGATCCAGGGTTGATATCTCGCAAGTCTTTATTCTGTAGAAGGTGAACAAATCGCTTTGGTAGAAACACTTGAAACTTAGGTTCATCGCCTGTAGTGAAGGGTGCATCGCTGAGTGATACCAAAATCGCTTCTCCGTGGGTTGTTTCTAGTTTTCTAATACTGTGGATGATGTAGTGTTTGTTTTCCTTGAGCTCTGAACATTTGCTTGTCAGCAGAAGGTTTGACTTCGAGTTGGAGTTGAATCTATCAACTAGTGTTTCCAGAAACTGCTTCGATGTCATCTTTGTTAGCGGTGGCATGTGAGATGTTACCTCCTTGGAGTCCTGTGTCATACTGCTCCTGCGTGCAAGTCACTTCTCCGTATTTATACAACCCTCCATCCCCACCACCACCACCAACACATATGGCTTTGTCCACCAAGTACTTAGCTAAACGATATGCGTTGCGCAACGCGCACTGTGTTTGCCCGTGTTTAGGATTTCTAGCAGTAACACAAGAATGACCTTGCTGATTTTCAAAAGTATAGTCTACATCTATATTGAAAACATTTCCTTTCGTGTATCGTTGTATCCAGTTACTTTTTTCCAGTCCTCTTGTGTAGATAGTATTATACTGTTTGCAAAATTGAAACATAATACTGTGTAAATTAGTATAGGCTATATATCCTTCATACCACTGTATGTGATGCAAATATTTTGCCACCCATCTGTTTGTTCTTTTTGTTTTTGAATTAAGTTTGTTAAAAGAAAATGGAGCCTCAAACATAAATGGATAGGCAACAAATGTGTGCAAGTCCAAAATTACTAATTCTTTGATAATAAACTTGTTGGCATTACTTCGAAATGCTTGAATTTCTACAACACAAGATCTTACTGAAACTTGACCATTATCATCCACTCTGTCCATGTCAGAGTTTGAAGATCAACTGTTTTCCACACCATGGTAAGTATACTTATATACTAGGCCGTACAGTTACAGGCGCGTTGGTGTATATTTAACGTGGGCACCATCCCCGGTAGGCTACCCCACAAATTCTTCTTCCTTTAATTTACACTTTTTGTTGTTCTTTTTGCAGTTCACTGTTGTTGTCTTCTTCTTTCTTAGTTTCCTCTACTCCAACCTTTTCTGTAGCTTGTACAACATTTTCAAAGTCTCTCAATTGTCTCCACATGTCAACTTCATGAGGTATTCTATTAAAGATAGATGTATCCACAGGTCCGTATAGTATTGTGCTATCAGGCTGGTTTCCCAACTTGTCGACCAAATATTCATTTATGACAGAGCTTGAAAATACCAACTGTCTCATGTACCTAGTAATCGGTGATGTTGCAAACTTTAAAATGTAGAATTCTTCACGTGTTAGTAGAACTTTGTTGTCATGTTGAGTCAAGTATCTCAAACGCACTTGTAGTTGTCCTCGATGTTTAACCACATCAATTTCGTTGTCACAATCCAAAAGTCGAATATTTGTCTTCCTGCCACACATACTGCTGGTGAGATAGCATTCTATCAGATGTAAATGTTTCAAGAAAGATTCCCATTCATTTGTAGAAAATAGCACCATCCTAGGTCCGTGGTTTACTATCACTGTAGGTGAATAATCTAATGATTTCATCACTCCGATAGAAACACTTTTACTTAAACATGCTGAAATTGGATAGAAGATTCGCAAAAAAACTTCAGTTAGTATATCTGCTGAAATATTTTCTTCAGCCTTCCTTTCTTTTTTGGAGCTCACTTTTGTTGCTTCATCGTTGTTTTTATTTTCTTTGTCGCTGTCGTTGTTGTTGTCTTCTTTTTTCTCAAACTTTAAAAACTCGCTTATTTCCTTTACTATTACACCTTCTTCGGCTTTATATTCCTCCTGTAACGGAGCTATTTCCTCCGACTCACCTTGAACAAATGGTAGAGAACTCATTTTGTAGCCGATGTTACCAGTGTGGTGTCAGACGATTGAATGAGGACTGTCCTCATCGCTCGCTACCCTATATCAGATGTAGTGGTGGGGGTAAACGTTTTCTACAAAACTGTCTTTACAATGCCAGACAGTGGTGTGTATGTTACAATTTTGTCATGCAAACTTAAACAATAAGCAGATGTATCCGCAGGTATGTTTTCGTTAAATTCCATTTCTAACTTTATATCAACACTAGATGATTTTACAGATTCGTTTTGTTTTGAACAATCGATTATTACGATCGGTGCTTTAGTTGCAAACTTTTCAGGATCTAGTAGAGGTGTGTTTGTTTTACCATAGTAGGAACTTTGAAACCTAGCGTACATATCGTAAAATACACTGTACCTTTTTTTACTGAACGATATATTAATATTGTCATAAGGTTAGAATTGTGAGTTTAGGTACACTTTACAATTTGTTAACTTACAATGATCAAATTCGCCAGCGTTTGCGGTAAGTATACTTCTTCTTTTAGTTTGCAATGCGAATATCACATATCTCGCCTTTTCCAAATGAGTAGAAGTCTTTACACTCCATGTGTGCCGTAGAGTTGAAGGTAAAACGGGGTACTCGTGAAACTCCCAACTTCTGAACGGCATTACAATCTCCCTGTCTGATTTTAACTTTCTCAACAGTGTAATTCTATGTTCATCGTTTAGTCGCACATGTGGTACCCTCCAATCAATCTTGTCCAACGTTAATTTCCATTCCAGAGTGGCATCAGTTGTTCCTGCATCTGCTTTGATACAATCCTTATCGTTGGATGCTCTCAATAAAACTAATTCTTGTTTTACATTTACTATTATTCTTCGGTAATCTTCAGCAAAACCCAGTAGTAATTTTAAAGGTACGTAGAAATCAAAGTTTCCAGATGAGTCGGTAGTGAACGTGTCCTTTGTTGGTGCAACCCATCCTGCGACAGCCAACAGATTCTGCTCATTCGGTGTTATAGACGCTAAACCATTCAATGTACTAGAAATGCCAACCAATTTTGTTGAATCCACTGTGACTCCAGATAATTCATATCTAATTTCATCAAACAAATACGCCATGGGATTGTTTATAAATGGAACAGTAGAACCAGTGGTCCCATCTTTCTTTGTTACTTTACCTTCAATATATAAATAACTTTCACTCGGAAGAGTGTAAATGTCTTGTTGTTGTATAGGAATTCTGATTTCATCCTTGTTATTCAATATTGACGAAGCGTAAGGGTTGTGCGAGTGATACTCCTTTTCCCATATGGTCTCGTCGAATGTAGGGCCTTGCGTTATATCCAGTATTTCCATTTCTGTTGTGTTTTACAAGTTTTAATCCTATTCCTTCCAGAAAACGAATGTTTTCAATTGTTAGTCCTTCTGCAGACGATGAGGTACTGACTTGTTTACCAGTCACCTCTTTCTTCTCAAATGACAACCCCATTGTTTAAGCTGTCGACTTTATATGGATTCTTACAGTTATATCTTCTCCTCTAAAGTCGATATGGTTACCGTCTTGATCCAGTATGTTCAGTACAACCTCTGAAATGAAACTGGTGTTTATAGGGAGGTACAGTAGGTTTTGTGGTTTTTCAACTATTTTGTATCCAGGTGTGACTGCAGGGTAGAACGTGTGTAATATATGATTATTTTCCCCGTTTCTGTAGGATCCGTGTATGATATTACACGTTACGTCTATTGAATTCACTTTGAGTATTGTCACAGTGTTATCTCCTGAATATAGCTTATTAGGTTCTAATATATTTGTTTTACTAGAAAACCCTAATAACCCTCCAATCGACTGCGGTTTAGTAAAATCAACATAATATTTAGAAATAATTTCAGCTTTCATAGTATTGTTATTTCCTACTATGTGTATATTTTCTTCACCCATATGTTTTTGTATCACTTCGTTGATTTTGCCTATTTCATAAGATCCTGTTGGTAAACTAAATTCTTCCAGTTTTGAATATTTTCCAGCTTTATCTTTAGTCTTGTAATAATGTATTTTGTTGTTAACACCTTCGGTAATATTCAGAAAAGAGTTGTACGTTTTTAAATCCAATAAAGCCGCTTACCATAGTTTTCCTTTTTGTAAACGCAGTGCTGGAAAAAGGGTGCTTTTCAATGTCGATGAATTACCGACCAATGAAACTGTATACGACGACATCTTAAAGTTGACTAACACTTGTAGCTAAAAAGCTTAAGCATAAATGACCACAGATTGACGTGTCTTGGGGTTGCTCTCTATTATAATTGTAAAGAACATCATCAGCCGTAGTATTGAAGCTGTTTTGGCGGTTGCAGATTTCCAAAACTATCAAAGTAATAAACGGTATTTCCCAACTTTTTATAACACACCCAATGAGTGCCTGATCCTACGGTATTATCTAAATTTACAATTCCAGTCTCGTTCTTTCACATTTTATCAGGTAATGCGTCTTTCATGTAAACTCCTCTGAAGAAAGGGATTTTTAAACATGAGACATATTTAATCAATTCTTCATTGGTCAATTCTTTATTCGGAATGATCAATTGTTTTTCTCATTTAATACACACGATACGGTCTTAGGTATAGTCCTCCTTCCTTTTTTATCATAGACCATACTGTAGGCTTGTTTTTCCTTTATGTTTCCTCGATTGACGTCTTCTTTTTCTTATATTTCCTCCACGTTTCTTAGATGGTTTTCTTCCTCCACTCCTGTTTTTCTTCCTACCACCTCCAAATGTAGTTTTTCCCTTCATTGCTGCTGTTACTGCTAAGGCCGCTGCTCTTTCACCAATACTCGCGTCACTAGACTTTACTCTTTGCCAAGCTTTTTCAGCTAGCGCTCTATCCGCTATTGATCTATTTTTGGTATCACTATATTTTGAATATGCTATATCGTGTTGTTAGCAATCTTTGTCCAGTTTGTTTATTCCAGGATCTCCTCTTGCAAGACGCTGTTGTAATTTCGTTCCGGGTCCATAATATTGATAACCTCCTGGTAAATGCAATTCCACAGGTAATAAATCGATCGCTTTGTTCACTATAGCTCCAACAGGATTAGTCAAAGCCGAAACTGCTGTTGATAGAATTCCTCCTCCTCTCCTTGTTAGTTCTCGAGTGCGACTGTTTCGCTTAGCCTTCACCATTGTGTATTTATATAGCACGAATGTACACAAACATGTGCACTCCTTAACAAATCTTCTTTAAATGCAACATTCATCTTGCTTATCTATAATATATATATAGTTAAGATGCTATTTTCTCTCATATATCAATTTCCAGGTTTTAACGCTGAATCACTCGGGTTATGTATATTTGGCCAATCTAAATAATTTCTACTAGTAACTTGTGGATCTGCAGCTCTGCCAGCAGACCTGTTAATATAATGAAATAAAGCCGAACCCAACGTTTCCAATTTCTGGTCATAAGATTTAGTCCAGACTTCTAACGAAAAATCCGACATTCTTTTATTTACAGCGTCTCCATCATGCACACAATCACCTACATTTGATAATTGTAAATATTTAGCATCAAAGTATTTATCGGTTTTATGTGTTTTGCAAATCGTCAACGATTGTAGAGTTGCTAGATTTACCGCTTCGCCATCATAAAGAGGTTCTTTTATATTGCTTAGCTTTTTATTTGCAAAATTCCAGTGATCATCACTTTAAGTAGGAGTCATTTTATTCATATATCGCATTGTAACAACATCAGAGGGTGTCAGCGGATCTCCAACATTTTGAATGGGCTTACCTTTAGCATTGTACGTATTTCCCTCAAGTTTCAAGCTAGTTAATATCAATGAGTCGGCATATTCTTTAGTGACACAACCTTGTTCATTTTGCGGTCCCGCTATATTACTAATTCTACGTTTTTTAGCGTTGTATGTATCATCCCCTTCAGCTCTTAAACTAGTTGCCGTTTCTGATTTCAAGATGTTCAAATTTATGGCATCGTTATTATCTTTAGGATCTTTTTACAAATTTTAAACGTTTATTACCGATATTGTAATCGCCTTCTGATGTAACAGGGGAACCGCAGTTTTTATTTAAAACAATTGATTTTTCTCCAGTGACGGAATAATGTCCAAACTTGTCCACACTCATGGTTAAACTGAACCGCTATATTTAGTTCAATATCACTTATATGTTGGTTAATAAACAATTATACCTCTACTGCGAAGTTCATCAACCAAAGCGATCCATTCATTGTCCAAACCAGTATGTCCTGCTTCCATCGCTTCATATAATAATCTCATTCGATCCACCAACTTATTGATATCGTTATAATATATTATATTAGTATTGTATAGTCTTTTAAATAAACCTTTTCCTGATGAGGTGGGATCACCTGTTTTCCTCGTTTTGTGTAAAACATTTATTTCCGCAGAGGATAACGCTCTTTTATTACGATTTCCTTTCAACGTTTGCGATGGGAATAGATTTGATATAATACTTTCATATTTAACTGATCGATTTCTATGTACAGACGAGTCTTTGGAATATCCTTTTCTATGAGCACTCGTATTTTCCAATATCGTTTTAAACAAATTTAGATCTTTTTAGTATATTTTACTGGTTTATTTTTAAAAATGAGTTCAAACAAACCCTTTGTGCCTTTATATATGTTATCACCAATTATCACATTATCGTCTTCATCTATGTTGAGTTTACTATCTCCAATCATTAATCCTTCACCATCATCTACTAATCTAGCTCCATACGTATGATAATTGCGATTTGCTTGCGAGGAATGTAACATTTTCAACAAGTATTGCCTTCCAAGTGTTCCTTTAAACATAATATCCGTGCCTAATTTGGTCAAGTTGGACGGTCCGATACCCTCTTCAGATTCGTCTTCTTCACTTTTATCCACAATCCCCTTTTCCCTTAGTACATCTGTAGATTCTTCTTCTTCGTCTTCGTCTTCTTCGGTTTTTTCACTTTCTTCTGATTCTTCACTCTCTTCTGAATATTCGCTTCTTTTTGTTTCTTCATGTTTTAAAATGGGTAGAATATCGTCTTTTTCTAGGCGAATTGCGGGGTTTTGTAAAACCTTTTGTGACAATCACTTCAAAGGTGCAATGACAGGCTTGAATGTTGACTTTAAAAATTGCTCTCGTTCATTTATGCCCAACTTCAATGCTCTACTTTTCTGTCTAATAGAATCACTAAGTGATTTTATTTGTTTTAATAGCTTTTCCTGGTTTTTCATGTTTACACCATGAAGATTCGTATGATAATACCGATGTTCACTTTATTAAAACAAATTTATCAAACCCTATTCTGTAACGTCCGTCTTTTATTGCTTGATCTTTCATGATAACTAAAAATCCATACTTTTCCTTCCAGGCTTTGCCACACAGCTGTTTAAACGTGTCAAATAACGTATCAGCATTTACATGATCGTTATATATATTTTTTAGGTTAGTTTCATCTTGTTTGAATACAATTAAAACATTCGCATTGTCTCTGATGAGTTGTTTCGGGATCTTGCTATACGTTTGTCCTATATATATATACTGTCGATATTACTATGTCTTCCCATGGAAAAGTAGTTTCTAATAGTATCATGATTTTCACAAGAAACATCGTCAAATATAAACACGGAATATGGTTTAGCTTGGTTTGGTTGCATAACGCTATCACTAGCGTTAAATTTATAAAAGTTAACATCAGACACATCGGAAAGTATCTTTTCCAACAATTGATATTTTGGTTGTTGCAAGGACTTTGAAAATAAATACAGGTTATTAAACCGTAGCCCCTTCGGATGAGTTATTAAATTAAAGACAATATTAGTCTTTCCACAATTTGAAGGACAGCTCACAATACATCGAACTGTGATTGGAAGAAAACTGCCGTGTCTACCATTGTTTACTATTGTAGTCTTGTCCACTGTTAAATCATCAATATTGCTAATATCGAATTTATTCCTATGCTGAATAATCTCCATTCTCTTCAGTGATCGTTGATTAAATGCTGAGCTTCTATTACTATACAAGGTCTTTTATAGATATCCAAGAATCTTCGGACTTATCAAATCCCAACCAGAGTACTTTAACCATGCCATTTTTCCTTTGCATCAACTTTTCTACAAGATAGACGTCACCTACTGTCGACTTCATCAGTTCATGGCCATAAAATGCACCTTGCAACAGGTTTCCTTTGTTATCTTTTAAAATATACGTTTCAGGTACAGTTGGTTGTACTTTAAACACTGTAAACACTTCATTCGTCCAATTGGGTACGTATTTTTTGGTAAACAATCCTTTAAATTTGCTGATGGCCTCACATTCTCTGATCACGTTACCTACGCCTCCCAGCGTGCCTTGGGCAAACTGAGGGGGCTATATAGATTTAGAAGCCTGCTACCTGAATCTGCAAAACTACGACTCATGCAGTCTCTCGTATTATCAGTATTTTATTATTGCTATCCTGCATACGGTAATAGTATTTCCAAAGAGGATACAGAAAGGATTCAAAAAATCCAAAACTCTGCCGTACGCTTTATTTTTAACTTAAGGCGGTACGACCACGTTAGTCTTTTCAGGCAGTCTGTAAACCTCCTTCCCATGAAGGCCGTATGCAGGATGCTGACCTGG